>JAHPZR010028289.1:10000-27500 GCA_019787425.1 Platygyra sinensis
ATATCTGCAAAGACTAAGTTTCCTGTAAAGCAGCCAGCAACCTGTTTCCTATCAGAACACCTCTATGTATAACTGAAAACCTTCCATAATTTGTTCTTCTTCTAGTTAACTTTCAAACTGTTAAGAGTCACTGACTCGAAATATCGAGAATCGCTGGACAGGTTCGAAAAATCGAAAACCCTGAAACTCTGCCTCAAGAACGTTTTTAGGGAGTTCTCTTCGAAAATATTATTCAGATTTTCTAAGAATCTAACGTCTTCCAGAAATTCGCAAAAAACGAAAATACACCTTTTTATCTCATTAAATATGCAAAAAATGTCGGGAAAATTGACAAAGTTCTTGGTATTCGTATTGAAACAATTTACAATTTTAGAACACGCAATCAACTAAGCAAAAAAGTTTCACCTTTCCTCTCAGGGGGGGCTGGCAGCTACCTTTGATCTCGCCGCTTTTCTGGTTTCTATGATCGCCCCAGTAAAGAAATCTGTCAATCACTTGAGAACCTCAGCGAGCATGCGCAAAACGCGAACGCACGAGTGAACTGCAGTTTGTTTCGCCGCCATTTCTGTTCATGATATCTTTTCGATTCGATAATTTTATTACTCGCTCTCTAGTACTATTTAGCAACAGCTCTGAGACAATCAGGACTAAGGGAATGAAGGGCACACTTTGTGTCAGATAAGCGACAAGTTTCAGGCTGATATTTTCCTGCTGGACCTGCTGAGCGTGACGAATTGCACATTTCTCGGTCGCTTAGTTGCCGAAAGAAATTGCAAGCGGCTTTTATTCTGCTGTGGAAATTTTAAGGTTTAATACCTCTTATCTTCCGGCACATCGTCGAAAGAGAAGATTTCCTTTGTAATTATCCTTCTCGAACTGTCTGCCTCCGAATGTAAGTCTTTGAATGCTGTTGGAATTAAGCTTAATATTTCCCAACTTTTGAGACTAGTTGTATGTTTAAACTTGGGCTTACATTAAATAAGCTTTTTTATCTAAAGTTTTGTCCGTCTTAATTTACTTTTATTAAACGCTGCATTTACTTTATGATTTCGCTGTAATATGGTGAGTCTGAAGACTTTCTACGAGTGATTTAAGTCAAGAAAATTGGAAGGCAGTTACAGATCACTCAAAAAAGATTTGTATGTTTCAATAATGCAGTTTAATACAGTGAAGGTTTTGGAAACCTCTATTTCTTACTGTTCAGTACCAGTTTGAAAAGGTGTTTGAAATCTCAAATTTGAAAGCATTTTTGTGCAGGAATGCCCAAAATGGAAATGCTGGGCACAGACTCAATGTGAACATTTACTAGGTTGACACATTTCATTTACAAACTATTTAAAGATTTCTTGACCCGTGGGAATAAAGAAAGCAGTTAATGCTCACATGCTTTGGCTTGTACCGGTGATAAGTATCAGTTTTATCTGTGATGGAAGAAAGCTGTCATACTTCTGGAAATCAGAATAGGGATTCCATAACTTTATCTGCAAAGGGAGATATGAAATAGACCCAGGGAAGGTAAATGAGCCATGTTACCTGTATGTGTGTGCTAGCTGGTAATGAGGTAGACAGGCGAAATGGTCATTAATCCAGAAAACTGACTTTAGCCTGGACAAACCTGAGTCAACAGTGCCTCCACAATGTTGAGTTTTAGACACTTAGCTCCAAGTCATGGGAGAATAACAAGAAGTTGTATTAAGTGCAAGGGATGTTTGCTTTATTCTTTTAAGGCAAAGATATGAGTAAGGATTTAAAAACATCAGATTGGGTTTAAGTGTTCCCTATTGGTGGCTTGTTCCTGTGGTAATGAAAGGACATTTAAATAAGACAAGGAAAGCTAAAGGTGAGTCAAATGAATGCAGTCTCTAATAGCATTTGTCTCAAATGGTCATTCTCTGTGCAATAAAGGAAGATAAACTGATTGAAAACTGTTTCAGAGGCAGCAAAAAATGTAGTACCAGGGACTACAGAAAGGGCAACAAAATGAGGTAGTATATTCAAACTTCCTGCACACAATTTCTCAACTACTTGGCTGAGCCTATTATTTAAGCAGTTTAGTAAGTCTAGAAGATCAAAACAAAAGTCAGAGGATGATTATCAAAAAAAAAATAATAAAAAATGATTAGTTTCACGCATGGACCAAATAGGTGGTGATGATTCTCAATTCTTTTAAGGGACCTCTCCAATATTTACTTTGGTAAATGATGCCAGATGCTTTGCCTGACTGCTGAAACAGACCTCATACAGTAATAAGTCATTAGGTGAGAGGCTAAATCTTCAACCCTAACGTAACAGAAAAGCCTTGCACCTGCTATATATAAGCTTAACTCAAAATATTAAACTCTGCTAGCTTAAGTGCAAACAAAAAAGTGACAGGTAACGAAGCTGTCCAAAAAGGAACTCCTTACCAACATGGAGCCCAGAAATACAAAAATACTTCGGTTTATCCCGTCGATATTATATTACACCACTACACAAAAAGTGCTCGAATGAAATATTACACCGTGATGAGTACAATCTGGCTCGCACTGAAATGAACATCGATCCACATTGCTTCCTAGCGCGTAGTGGAGTTCCCGCTCACAGGTTTACAGTGTAACACTTATCCCGGCTCAATCAAAATGTCCAGAATTTAGATGTTGGGCAACTGGAACGTTTCCTTTGATGCTTGAACGTGAAACAAGCAAAACGTTTACCAAACTTGACAAAAGCTCTCCGCGAAAGTTCGCCATGTTTTTTTACCCACGAGAAATCAGTACTTAGTCTCGCTCGGCCAGATTTCTTAACTGGGGCGATCATAGAAACTCGGTTCCAGGCCTCGCTGCCAGCCCCCCCTGTTTCCTCTATCTAACAATAGGAAGTGTTAATTCTTTCAAGTAATTTGAAGGGTTCCGCCGACTGTCAAAGAATTGCTTTTCCAAGCTCCTTTGGAAACGGTAAAAGTTGCGTATATTTACGAGCTTAAAACGCATCTTGGTATGCCCGATATCGAGTCGAAATTAACTTTGAAATAATCCTTTGGCCTTCTTCTTTTAAGATTTTAAATAAAAACTCTGGGCAGTCTGAACGCACCCTAGCAAACCTAAAAGATTTTATGGTAGGTGATAACCTATTTTCATAATCTACGAAAACAAAAAGTATATTTATAGAATGACTACTCGGCATATTTTTTAATAGTGGAATTGCAGGTACGTTTCCATGGACTAATTCTGGGATTATTTTGTCGTTTGTATTGTTTACCTTCAATTAGTTAGCTTTAATAATTCCAAATCATAAAGAAGTAAAGAAAATCTACGTCGAGTTTCGAGTCGTCAATATAACTAGACGCTCTAAGAGCGTTAACTCGGGCTTCGTCTGCTACGTACCACAGTACCAAATCGCACTTGACGAGTAGCAGGACGCGTATTGAACACAATAAACACAAATAAAAGAATCAGAATATTTTCCGCTGAGATATTTTCTATTCAAGTTGCTTCGTTTAAGTATCCTCCTAATCCAATCGCAAGTTGTAAGCTTAAACCATTTTGGTTCAAGAATCAAGCACAGCTGTGTCTGCATTTATGGTGAACTTGTTTGCAAAGAATTTTCCAGGTCTTTTTCAACTAACGGCGATTAACTATGCTAGCAGAATTTGCAGTAATTCGTTTACTTCTCGTGGATGATCCGAGTGAATCATGCAGCTGAATATATAATCCCTTTCGAGAGAGCTGAAACGAATTCTGATAAAGTGTCTTCGCCAAAACAACAGTCCAATGGGGTGTCAATTTACATTGCACATATTTGCATAAACTTTAAAGTTGTGTTTTTTGCGGATAACTTCCGAGAATATGCGATCCTTAACGCAGTTCATGAAGAAATATTCAAGCTACATCTTTTTATTGATTCAAGGTAGGAGTATTTTGTAAGAGGGACTCGTTCATAACGGAGGATGAGCCTTCTGTTTTGTTTGGTTTCGTACACTCTTTTTTTTTTTATAAGAATGTTGTTTGTCCGGCCCAGGCTGAATATTCTTATTTTTCTGCCGATTTTAGGCTGAAAACATTCTTGTATTATTCTTAAATTAAAGCTTATGACATTTCCGTTTTAGAATTTATTGGGGTATCAATTCCAAGTGTTTGGTATCTATCTGCTGAATCGCGTTGTCATGTGTCGTCGAGTGCAGTTTTTTTCGTTTTGTTGGCTAGTTTCGTCGTTCATAGAAAGGAATAATATTATACGGTTAAGTTAAAAACATAAAATTTTATTGTATGTACAGATGTTTCAACACAAAATTATATCTGTCCTTTCCAAAATCTGAGCCTCGGCTTTATTCTTAAAATATTCTTAAAATTTCGCAAATTTCAGCCTCGATATTCTTATAAAATATATTCTTATAAAATAGAGTGTACTCAACTTGTCCGTGTCACGCAACAGGATTTCTGTAAGAATTGGCGATTGCCAAGACTGATATAAAGTATATTTGAACTACTAGTGAAATAAATTTCGCTTAACTATCGTCAATGCAGATTTTTTTAGAACTTCAGTGCCAAGAACCTCAATAATCCCGCACAATTCCTCACACAATTGAAGTTTTAATTTTCCCATACAATTTGTCTCCAAAATCACACAATGCTAATTTTTTTTCTACGCCCCACTAGAAAGCCAACTAACTTGGAGGTAAGATATTTAATTCAAGTAACCAAAAGTCTTATCTTTAAAAATTTTGAGATCAACAGATTTTGTGCGAAGCTACGAGTCCAAAAACGTTTTCGTATTTAGTTCGTTTTATTGCAATATGATTTACTGAAATATTAAGCTTAAATAACAGCAGAAGCCACATGCAATCGGCTCAGTTGATATCCCACGAGAACATTTCGAGCATGAGTTTACCTGGCTGGCTTTGAAGAATATAATTCGAGGACTGACTCTTTCGGAAAAAGATCGACATCTTTTGTATGCGAGTTGAACGTATATGGCGCGATACTTGTCAAAACTTTCAAGACACCGAATTCTGCCACAAGCAAGCAATAGGGAGCTTAAGCACGACGACGACGACGACGCCGAGGACGACGCCAAGTAAAAAAAATGAAGTATTGTTATTCAAATTTAGGCGCCATTTATGCAAAGGGTCCATGTAGCTTCCTGCGTTTTTATGGCGATTTGCAGTTTTGCGTCTCTTGTTGGTGGAACGTGTGGTCCAAGTCCAGAAAATCCAAATGTAGTTCACTTTGTTGATTCAAAAAGTTGTGATCGTGATGTAAAAGCCCACTAAAAATTTGTAACATTTTGACGAATATTGAAAGAAAACTTTTACTAGCCCGTGCAGGTAAATAGAAGTGTGGCATTTCTGTTTCACGAAAGAGCACCAGTGGTTTCTTGTATCATGAAATTGATATATGCAAACTCATTAATCTGTACCTAGGGATATCTATCGCCCAAGAATACCAGCAGTACATGACGGTCTGTCCAAAGCACAGGGATGGCTATGGTATTCGCTGGCGAACTGGGAAGACAAAATGCTCCGTCCCAACAGAAATTGCGGGCCGCGAGACAACGTCTAATCGAGGAGATCGCGGGATGGACAGCAAACAGTCCTACTTCGTTTTTCAAGAAACCGCCCTGTTTGTTTGCATAGGAAACGAAAGCAATAACATGTCTATTCCGACGAATGAAAGTCAAGTTAAGCCCTGCCGTGTTTCGATTTTCGAATGTCATGGAAGGTCAAAGTACTCGTGGCCTGTTTTGAGAATACTTGCAGGATTCACCGTTTTTTTTCGGCCGATGCATGTAGTTGAAATGTTTTATCTTTCCTGGAGTGTAGTCTTGTATGGTGAAACCGTGTACCAGAGTGATTTTTTTGAGCCTTGAATTTCGTTTAGACGCGGGTAAAAATTGTGATTGCGGGACGCTCGCAATTGTAGTGTAAATTACGCATAGAAAGCCTTTTCTTACACATGTTTTTCTACACAGCTTTTCAATTGCCCAAGCTGAATTTTTTATATGTTGTAAACTAATAATAGGGCTTTACAAAAATGTATTTTTCACTTGACGATTTCTCCTGTGACCAGCTGCATCGGAAGCTGATAGAATGTCTAGCCATGTCTAGCGCTGTCTTGGTCTAAAAAACAGCAGCCTATTACAATGTAAAACAGCGGCTGTCAGTGTTATACTCAGGGAACTATGACGAAAGTGAAAAACATTGTGGTACGGTTGTGTTATTACAGATACAGTAACTAGTTTGAAAGCGACGGCACTTTAATATTATCTGCTGCAAGCTTGTGTCGGACATAGACACGATGAAATGCGAGTAGTACTGATAGTATTTGTATTTTTGTGACACCTCACGCTTTGGTGGCTGTTATTTAACGAGCTGAAGAATAAAGCTTGTCAGTATGTTTTAATCATAACCCAATTGGCCGTGACCGTCATATACAGGTGAAAGACAATGAAATTGTGGATTCAGGAAGTCTAAAGGGTGACCGTGTCCGTTATATACAGGTGACCGCTATATGCAGGTCAACTTAACAGTAAATATAAGGGGTGATTTTTGGGAAGTTGTTCAGTGACCGTTATACACAGGATGACCGCTATATACAGGGCCGTTATATACAGGTTTGACTGTATTTGAAAAGTATATGAGAAATAATTAAAACTTCCCACGTACAATTTTTGTATCAATGGAAAGAATAAGAAAAAGAAGTGATCTGCCAGAAAAAAGTGGGGCTCACCGAGCATCCAAAAAAAAAGATATTCGCACACCAAGTCAACGTAAAGGCCATCAGCTCTACATTTTGTTGAGTTTCGACTCGGTGCGCGCGCTTGAAATACACGGCGTGGCACGCGCCACGTCACGTATAGCGTGCACACTAGAGACTGTGCAGCAGGGCGCTTTATATACTGCTGCGCAGTAGCAATGGGCGCGAACGTCCTCAGATTACGCTACGCAGAATTATATTTACTGAGCTATTTCAGGATTTTGTTTTGCAGAGGACGGCAAACAGTACCAAGAATTATAAAACTAGGACATAGTTATTTAATTGTCTTGCTCATTAAACCTTTTATTTGATGACGACATTCTTGTTGGCGTCGCCTTCGGGTTTTTCTTAAGTTTCCTAATATTATTAGGGAGTTTGCTTAACCTCCCTATTGTCTTAATAAGTCAAAAACGTAAACTAACAGACCTGAACGCGTTTATTTTTTCTATCGCCCTTATTTCTTTGCCATTACACTCAATAGCCTGAAGAAAAGACGAGGTCGAAAACCTGATCACGGTCTTGTTCGTTTGTAAGATCGGAATTCTGCACGTTTTGTCAGTCGTCAGTCACAAGTCTTTTGTTGTTCAAGTATAAATGACGTTTTTACCGTCATTGAATCCTTAGTGAATCAACATTCGTTTTTTAGTTGTATCCACTTGAGTGCAGCAACCCAGTTATTGTAGGAACACTGAATACAATATGTAGTCTCCAGGCCTTCTTTAAAGCCATCCTCGCTGAGGCTCCTCGCTACCGAAATCTGGAATAATAAGGAACGACTGCAGTCAAAATAAGCTATTACTTATCAATACATCGCAGTAAATTTTCCAATTTAAAGCAATTGGAAAGAAGAAGCCTGAAAAAAATCAGGGCTTCAACGGGATTCGAACCCGTGACCTCCGCGATACCGGTGCGATGCTCTACCAACTGAGCCATGAAGCCACACATTGGAGCGAGGTCAATGTATTTAGTCAATAATTTATTGACTAAATACATTGACCTCGCTCCAATGTGTGGCTTCATGGCTCCGTTGGTAGAGCATCGCACCGGTATCGCGGAGGTCACGGGTTCGAATCCCGTTGAAGCCCTGATTTTTTTCAGGCTTCTTCTTTCCAATTGCTTTTAAAATTGGAAAATTTACTGCGATGTATTGATAAGTAATAGCTTATTTTGACTGCAGTCGTTCCTTATTATTCCAGATTTCGGTAGCGAGGAGCCTCAGCGAGGATGGCTTTAAAGAAGGCCTGGAGACTACATATTGTATTCAGTGTTCCTACAATAACTGGGTTGCTGCACTCAAGTGGATACAACTAAAAAACGAATGTTGATTCACTAAGGATTCAATGACGGTAAAAACGTCATTTATACTTGAACAACAAAAGACTTGTGACTGACGACTGACAAAACGTGCAGAATTCCGATCTTACAAACGAACAAGACCGTGATCAGGTTTTCGACCTCGTCTTTTCTTCAGGCTATTGAGTGTAATGGCAAAGAAATAAGGGCGATAGAAAAAATAAACGCGTTCAGGTCTGTTAGTTTACGTTTTTGACTTATTAAGACAATAGGGAGGTTAAGCAAACTCCCTAATAATATTAGGAAACTTAAGAAAAACCCGAAGGCGACGCCAACAAGAATGTCGTCATCAAATAAAAGGTTTAATGAGCAAGACAATTAAATAACTATGTCCTAGTTTTATAATTCTTGGTACTGTTTGCCGTCCTCTGCAAAACAAAATCCTGAAATAGCTCAGTAAATATAATTCTGCGTAGCGTAATCTGAGGACGTTCGCGCCCATTGCTACTGCGCAGCAGTATATAAAGCGCCCTGCTGCACAGTCTCTAGTGTGCACGCTATACGTGACGTGGCGCGTGCCACGCCGTGTATTTCAAGCGCGCGCACCGAGTCGAAACTCAACAAAATGTAGAGCTGATGGCCTTTACGTTGACTTGGTGTGCGAATATCTTTTTTTTTGGATGCTCGGTGAGCCCCACTTTTTTCTGGCAGATCACTTCTTTTTCTTATTCTTTCCATTGATACAAAAATTGTACGTGGGAAGTTTTAATTATTTCTCATATACTTTTCAAATACAGTCAAACCTGTATATAACGGCCCTGTATATAGCGGTCATCCTGTGTATAACGGTCACTGAACAACTTCCCAAAAATCACCCCTTATATTTACTGTTAAGTTGACCTGCATATAGCGGTCACCTGTATATAACGGACACGGTCACCCTTTAGACTTCCTGAATCCACAATTTCATTGTCTTTCACCTGTATATGACGGTCACGGCCAATTGGGTTATGATTAAAACATACTGACAAGCTTTATTCTTCAGCTCGTTAAATAACAGCCACCAAAGCGTGAGGTGTCACAAAAATACAAATACTATCAGTACTACTCGCATTTCATCGTGTCTATGTCCGACACAAGCTTGCAGCAGATAATATTAAAGTGCCGTCGCTTTCAAACTAGTTACTGTATCTGTAATAACACAACCGTACCACAATGTTTTTCACTTTCGTCATAGTTCCCTGAGTATAACACTGACAGCCGCTGTTTTACATTGTAATAGGCTGCTGTTTTTTAGACCAAGACAGCGCTAGACATGGCTAGACATTCTATCAGCTTCCGATGCAGCTGGTCACAGGAGAAATCGTCAAGTGAAAAATACATTTTTGTAAAGCCCTATTATTAGTTTACAACATATAAAAAATTCAGCTTGGGCAATTGAAAAGCTGTGTAGAAAAACATGTGTAAGAAAAGGCTTTCTATGCGTAATTTACACTACAATTGCGAGCGTCCCGCAATCACAATTTTTACCCGCGTCTAAACGAAATTCAAGGCTCAAAAAAATCACTCTGGTACACGGTTTCACCATACAAGACTACACTCCAGGAAAGATAAAACATTTCAACTACATGCATCGGCCGAAAAAAAACGGTGAATCCTGCAAGTATTCTCAAAACAGGCCACGAGTACTTTGACCTTCCATGACATTCGAAAATCGAAACACGGCAGGGCTTAACTTGACTTTCATTCGTCGGAATAGACATGTTATTGCTTTCGTTTCCTATGCAAACAAACAGGGCGGTTTCTTGAAAAACGAAGTAGGACTGTTTGCTGTCCATCCCGCGATCTCCTCGATTAGACGTTGTCTCGCGGCCCGCAATTTCTGTTGGGACGGAGCATTTTGTCTTCCCAGTTCGCCAGCGAATACCATAGCCATCCCTGTGCTTTGGACAGACCGTCATGTACTGCTGGTATTCTTGGGCGATAGATATCCCTAGGTACAGATTAATGAGTTTGCATATATCAATTTCATGATACAAGAAACCACTGGTGCTCTTTCGTGAAACAGAAATGCCACACTTCTATTTACCTGCACGGGCTAGTAAAAGTTTTCTTTCAATATTCGTCAAAATGTTACAAATTTTTAGTGGGCTTTTACATCACGATCACAACTTTTTGAATCAACAAAGTGAACTACATTTGGATTTTCTGGACTTGGACCACACGTTCCACCAACAAGAGACGCAAAACTGCAAATCGCCATAAAAACGCAGGAAGCTACATGGACCCTTTGCATAAATGGCGCCTAAATTTGAATAACAATACTTCATTTTTTTTACTTGGCGTCGTCCTCGGCGTCGTCGTCGTCGTCGTGCTTAAGCTCCCTATTGCTTGCTTGTGGCAGAATTCGGTGTCTTGAAAGTTTTGACAAGTATCGCGCCATATACGTTCAACTCGCATACAAAAGATGTCGATCTTTTTCCGAAAGAGTCAGTCCTCGAATTATATTCTTCAAAGCCAGCCAGGTAAACTCATGCTCGAAATGTTCTCGTGGGATATCAACTGAGCCGATTGCATGTGGCTTCTGCTGTTATTTAAGCTTAATATTTCAGTAAATCATATTGCAATAAAACGAACTAAATACGAAAACGTTTTTGGACTCGTAGCTTCGCACAAAATCTGTTGATCTCAAAATTTTTAAAGATAAGACTTTTGGTTACTTGAATTAAATATCTTACCTCCAAGTTAGTTGGCTTTCTAGTGGGGCGTAGAAAAAAAATTAGCATTGTGTGATTTTGGAGACAAATTGTATGGGAAAATTAAAACTTCAATTGTGTGAGGAATTGTGCGGGATTATTGAGGTTCTTGGCACTGAAGTTCTAAAAAAATCTGCATTGACGATAGTTAAGCGAAATTTATTTCACTAGTAGTTCAAATATACTTTATATCAGTCTTGGCAATCGCCAATTCTTACAGAAATCCTGTTGCGTGACACGGACAAGTTGAGTACACTCTATTTTATAAGAATATATTTTATAAGAATATCGAGGCTGAAATTTGCGAAATTTTAAGAATATTTTAAGAATAAAGCCGAGGCTCAGATTTTGGAAAGGACAGATATAATTTTGTGTTGAAACATCTGTACATACAATAAAATTTTATGTTTTTAACTTAACCGTATAATATTATTCCTTTCTATGAACGACGAAACTAGCCAACAAAACGAAAAAAACTGCACTCGACGACACATGACAACGCGATTCAGCAGATAGATACCAAACACTTGGAATTGATACCCCAATAAATTCTAAAACGGAAATGTCATAAGCTTTAATTTAAGAATAATACAAGAATGTTTTCAGCCTAAAATCGGCAGAAAAATAAGAATATTCAGCCTGGGCCGGACAAACAACATTCTTATAAAAAAAAAAAGAGTGTACGAAACCAAACAAAACAGAAGGCTCATCCTCCGTTATGAACGAGTCCCTCTTACAAAATACTCCTACCTTGAATCAATAAAAAGATGTAGCTTGAATATTTCTTCATGAACTGCGTTAAGGATCGCATATTCTCGGAAGTTATCCGCAAAAAACACAACTTTAAAGTTTATGCAAATATGTGCAATGTAAATTGACACCCCATTGGACTGTTGTTTTGGCGAAGACACTTTATCAGAATTCGTTTCAGCTCTCTCGAAAGGGATTATATATTCAGCTGCATGATTCACTCGGATCATCCACGAGAAGTAAACGAATTACTGCAAATTCTGCTAGCATAGTTAATCGCCGTTAGTTGAAAAAGACCTGGAAAATTCTTTGCAAACAAGTTCACCATAAATGCAGACACAGCTGTGCTTGATTCTTGAACCAAAATGGTTTAAGCTTACAACTTGCGATTGGATTAGGAGGATACTTAAACGAAGCAACTTGAATAGAAAATATCTCAGCGGAAAATATTCTGATTCTTTTATTTGTGTTTATTGTGTTCAATACGCGTCCTGCTACTCGTCAAGTGCGATTTGGTACTGTGGTACGTAGCAGACGAAGCCCGAGTTAACGCTCTTAGAGCGTCTAGTTATATTGACGACTCGAAACTCGACGTAGATTTTCTTTACTTCTTTATGATTTGGAATTATTAAAGCTAACTAATTGAAGGTAAACAATACAAACGACAAAATAATCCCAGAATTAGTCCATGGAAACGTACCTGCAATTCCACTATTAAAAAATATGCCGAGTAGTCATTCTATAAATATACTTTTTGTTTTCGTAGATTATGAAAATAGGTTATCACCTACCATAAAATCTTTTAGGTTTGCTAGGGTGCGTTCAGACTGCCCAGAGTTTTTATTTAAAATCTTAAAAGAAGAAGGCCAAAGGATTATTTCAAAGTTAATTTCGACTCGATATCGGGCATACCAAGATGCGTTTTAAGCTCGTAAATATACGCAACTTTTACCGTTTCCAAAGGAGCTTGGAAAAGCAATTCTTTGACAGTCGGCGGAACCCTTCAAATTACTTGAAAGAATTAACACTTCCTATTGTTAGATAGAGGAAACAGGGGGGGCTGGCAGCGAGGCCTGGAACCGAGTTTCTATGATCGCCCCAGTTAAGAAATCTGGCCGAGCGAGACTAAGTACTGATTTCTCGTGGGTAAAAAAACATGGCGAACTTTCGCGGAGAGCTTTTGTCAAGTTTGGTAAACGTTTTGCTTGTTTCACGTTCAAGCATCAAAGGAAACGTTCCAGTTGCCCAACATCTAAATTCTGGACATTTTGATTGAGCCGGGATAAGTGTTACACTGTAAACCTGTGAGCGGGAACTCCACTACGCGCTAGGAAGCAATGTGGATCGATGTTCATTTCAGTGCGAGCCAGATTGTACTCATCACGGTGTAATATTTCATTCGAGCACTTTTTGTGTAGTGGTGTAATATAATATCGACGGGATAAACCGAAGTATTTTTGTATTTCTGGGCTCCATGTTGGTAAGGAGTTCCTTTTTGGACAGCTTCGTTACCTGTCACTTTTTTGTTTGCACTTAAGCTAGCAGAGTTTAATATTTTGAGTTAAGCTTATATATAGCAGGTGCAAGGCTTTTCTGTTACGTTAGGGTTGAAGATTTAGCCTCTCACCTAATGACTTATTACTGTATGAGGTCTGTTTCAGCAGTCAGGCAAAGCATCTGGCATCATTTACCAAAGTAAATATTGGAGAGGTCCCTTAAAAGAATTGAGAATCATCACCACCTATTTGGTCCATGCGTGAAACTAATCATTTTTTATTATTTTTTTTTTGATAATCATCCTCTGACTTTTGTTTTGATCTTCTAGACTTACTAAACTGCTTAAATAATAGGCTCAGCCAAGTAGTTGAGAAATTGTGTGCAGGAAGTTTGAATATACTACCTCATTTTGTTGCCCTTTCTGTAGTCCCTGGTACTACATTTTTTGCTGCCTCTGAAACAGTTTTCAATCAGTTTATCTTCCTTTATTGCACAGAGAATGACCATTTGAGACAAATGCTATTAGAGACTGCATTCATTTGACTCACCTTTAGCTTTCCTTGTCTTATTTAAATGTCCTTTCATTACCACAGGAACAAGCCACCAATAGGGAACACTTAAACCCAATCTGATGTTTTTAAATCCTTACTCATATCTTTGCCTTAAAAGAATAAAGCAAACATCCCTTGCACTTAATACAACTTCTTGTTATTCTCCCATGACTTGGAGCTAAGTGTCTAAAACTCAACATTGTGGAGGCACTGTTGACTCAGGTTTGTCCAGGCTAAAGTCAGTTTTCTGGATTAATGACCATTTCGCCTGTCTACCTCATTACCAGCTAGCACACACATACAGGTAACATGGCTCATTTACCTTCCCTGGGTCTATTTCATATCTCCCTTTGCAGATAAAGTTATGGAATCCCTATTCTGATTTCCAGAAGTATGACAGCTTTCTTCCATCACAGATAAAACTGATACTTATCACCGGTACAAGCCAAAGCATGTGAGCATTAACTGCTTTCTTTATTCCCACGGGTCAAGAAATCTTTAAATAGTTTGTAAATGAAATGTGTCAACCTAGTAAATGTTCACATTGAGTCTGTGCCCAGCATTTCCATTTTGGGCATTCCTGCACAAAAATGCTTTCAAATTTGAGATTTCAAACACCTTTTCAAACTGGTACTGAACAGTAAGAAATAGAGGTTTCCAAAACCTTCACTGTATTAAACTGCATTATTGAAACATACAAATCTTTTTTGAGTGATCTGTAACTGCCTTCCAATTTTCTTGACTTAAATCACTCGTAGAAAGTCTTCAGACTCACCATATTACAGCGAAATCATAAAGTAAATGCAGCGTTTAATAAAAGTAAATTAAGACGGACAAAACTTTAGATAAAAAAGCTTATTTAATGTAAGCCCAAGTTTAAACATACAACTAGTCTCAAAAGTTGGGAAATATTAAGCTTAATTCCAACAGCATTCAAAGACTTACATTCGGAGGCAGACAGTTCGAGAAGGATAATTACAAAGGAAATCTTCTCTTTCGACGATGTGCCGGAAGATAAGAGGTATTAAACCTTAAAATTTCCACAGCAGAATAAAAGCCGCTTGCAATTTCTTTCGGCAACTAAGCGACCGAGAAATGTGCAATTCGTCACGCTCAGCAGGTCCAGCAGGAAAATATCAGCCTGAAACTTGTCGCTTATCTGACACAAAGTGTGCCCTTCATTCCCTTAGTCCTGATTGTCTCAGAGCTGTTGCTAAATAGTACTAGAGAGCGAGTAATAAAATTATCGAATCGAAAAGATATCATGAACAGAAATGGCGGCGAAACAAACTGCAGTTCACTCGTGCGTTCGCGTTTTGCGCATGCTCGCTGAGGTTCTCAAGTGATTGACAGATTTCTTTACTGGGGCGATCATAGAAACCAGAAAAGCGGCGAGATCAAAGGTAGCTGCCAGCCCCCCCTGAGAGGAAAGGTGAAACTTTTTTGCTTAGTTGATTGCGTGTTCTAAAATTGTAAATTGTTTCAATACGAATACCAAGAACTTTGTCAATTTTCCCGACATTTTTTGCATATTTAATGAGATAAAAAGGTGTATTTTCGTTTTTTGCGAATTTCTGGAAGACGTTAGATTCTTAGAAAATCTGAATAATATTTTCGAAGAGAACTCCCTAAAAACGTTCTTGAGGCAGAGTTTCAGGGTTTTCGATTTTTCGAACCTGTCCAGCGATTCTCGATATTTCGAGTCAGTGACTCTTAACAGTTTGAAAGTTAACTAGAAGAAGAACAAATTATGGAAGGTTTTCAGTTATACATAGAGGTGTTCTGATAGGAAACAGGTTGCTGGCTGCTTTACAGGAAACTTAGTCTTTGCAGATATTTAACAAAAAATGAAACTTCATACGCAGCAACGAAATAACGAATCTTAGAGGGTTAATGAGTGATGTTTGTTTTGCAAACTGAAATTTTATTTTTCGTTCCGACGAAGGGCTAACGCTCGAAACGTCAGCTTCTGAATCTCTTTACGGTGGCAAATTCACATTATCAACCCAGTTGATAAAACCAATTATTTTGTAATACTTCCACCGACGCAGTACCACAGTTGCTTTAGAAACTTATCTCCTTTACTCGATTGAAATTTTAGAGCACTACATATATTAGGTGTCAGTCGAATTAATTTATAATCATCGGGGATCTCCTTAGAAAAGTTTAAATGAGTCCAGTTGCAGGGATCTCCTGCTATTATATCATGTAAATGGTTTCACAACATCGTTAACCATATAAGGCAAATATGCAATACGAAGAATAAACGCCCTGCAGCCATCTGCGAAACTTCTAGACTTGTCAAGTAAACAATTAATTAATTCAAATATCAGATATATACATTTCTTTAGACACCTGTTAATAAATGATGTAAGGATATCATAAGTGCACGTTGGGAAGCTCAGACACAGTGAAGACCTTAAAATCCTCTCTGCAATCATGAATGGACTCGTTCTCTTATCAGCGAGTATGTTTATATACTTTACCGGTCAGATTTTAGATGATGGCCTCTGTGACTCCACTAATATTGGTGTTCAACGCGACCCAAACGAAGAGTTGAGTTATGCAAACTTCATAGAGCATTTGAATCATACTCTTGACGTTTCCAAAATTGAAGGAGTCCCTGTTCAAACGGGAAGTGAATGCCTGCTGCGATGCGTGAATAACGATCGCTGTTATTCCACAAACGTTGAAGCGTTTCATCCGGATCTACCAAACGGAAAAATCTGGTGTGACTTACTCCCAACTGACAAGTACAATGCAACCGAGAAGTTTAAAACAAATCATACTTTCCATCACTACAGCATTTGGGTGAGTATTATTTCAACTTTTGATCTGAATTGGAACCTAGTTGTAGTCTTGTATAGTATACTAAATCGTTGATAAAAAAAAAAAATGTCATGCCGGTAGGTTGTGCAATCTGAACAGGTGACGTCTCTTCTTTGGTCGAAAACTCACTAAACTTACTTAAACTTAAACTTCCTCTGATATTTTATGTTATTTTAATATGCAGTAGTATTCAAATAGCCAAAAACTAAGATAATAGTTTTTCAAATGAATCAAATTTCGCCGTAATGCAAACAAAGGATAGATATGGATGTAAGGTAATCCTTTCACACTACGTCAGAGAAACTTGAATACGCAGTCATCTCTACACTAATGCGTCAGAAAAACAAGCCCTTTGCGCTCTTCAAACTCTTCAAGAATTTGTACAAAGCCAAGCTTTCGTTTTCGTGTGGATGGGAAATATTTTGCAAACGGAGCTTTTTTAAAAACGATGGCATCAAGATAATTGTTGATGCGTTTTCGAAGTGAAACTTCCTGCGACGAGCCCAAAACATCTGCCTGAATAAATTTAGCAGAAGACTAAGGCCGAAACTTTCTTTTTTTTAATGAATTCCTGATTAAAATGTTCTGAAAGCTTTTACGCACATTTTGAGCAGTAAGACATTTTCTATATCTATAAGTTATGACAATGGCACCCTAAATTACTGTATAGCAACAAAAAATGCTGCCTGAGGGTGTGGCAAAATTTAATTTCATTAGCGCCGAGAAAGCTTCTCGAGTAATTACAGTGTGCGTTAACCCATTGAACCCCGGATTTTTTTGCCAAAAATGCGTTTTTTTGGACATTCTGGTGGTTTTAAAGCTGGATCTCGGCCAAAATAGCTTTAATCTGGTCAAAGGCAGCTTGCCCTTCTTGCCACTAGTATCGCGTTTTATGGCATTTTGGCTCGGGCGTGCGCAGAAATCAAAATAACGTCTTTAAGCTTTTCGATTTTTGAATTTTTCCCCTTTCATTTTTCTCCTTTTCATTTTTTTTGCTGGAGTTATTGACCTTCTACTGGGCTTGCTTGCTGTTGAAGAACTTCTAACGAAGCATCATCGAGGCGGGCAATTTTTACCATGGAACAGCCAGGTG
>JAHPZR010028289.1:30000-37500 GCA_019787425.1 Platygyra sinensis
GCTTTCCCTTCGGCAAAATATGTAAACCCTCGCAGCCAAACACGCCATCGTTCACTTAATTCAGTAGATGACATTAGCTGAGGTGCAGGTGAAATGATCAGTGATCTTGATGGATCGCCTGGGTCCCGATATTTTCTCAACGTTGCGAATGAATAAAGGACATGTTTTGCATTGTGCGTGTGCTCATTTAAAAGTTGCGAGGTCATCACTTGTTTGGAACGCACTTCTGACTAAAAGGTAACCTATGTTTTTGTCGCGGTTGAATGAAATTAATGGAGTTTGCGAAAATATTCTGCCAGTATCTGGGTCATTTTGAAGTAATTTAATATTATTTTAGAATGATGGATTTTACTGCGCAATGAAATGTGAGGGTGAATGGATTTCTTTCATTATTTGTTATTTGTTCGATCAATTTGTTGAGCGCGATGATGGCCCGCTTGAACAACAGAAGCAGGATAGCAACGTTCGTAAAAAAAAAAGCACATTTTGGAAAAATCAGAGTCCTCACTACAAAGACGACAAAGTCTAAGAAAATAAGAATAAGGAATGGAATTCTTGACATGTGATGGATGCGAAGATGAATACAACAAATAAGTATGAGTGTTTGAATCTGATTTGCCATTTGTAAGTTTCATGTTTTGAACTGAATTGCAACCTAGCAGCTATAGCATGCTAACCAGGAGCCCATTACTAGGATACTGCAACTCTCATAATAAGCTAATGCAACGGCATTTTTACAGACCAGTCTATTTTTAGATATTGTTCTCGCTTGGGTAAGGATAAAACAATGCGGCCTCACGTGAAAATGTCGACCTCATGTCGACATGTCAACATTAGTCCGTGCTTGTGATTGTAATTGGTCACTGAGGTTCCCGTGGGGACCTCAATTCGAGATCAGTTCAAACTAAAAATAGATCGATTTGTGAAAACGCCGTGACAGGAATATTGGGTGGTTGCAGGCTCCCAGTGATGGGCTCCTGATGCTAACCCATTTGTAAAAATATGCCATGCCAAGAATATTACGAACATTTCTCTAGACTACCAAACCTTTTCGAAAGCAATACCTACCATGCATTTAATTTACTTTTTCGCTTGATCTAAATTGCTGCATATCTACTTCTGTTTTCCAGAGTCCTTGTGCAAGTTTTCCCTGTCAGCACAGTGGAGCCTGCCGAGCGCTTTACAAGACTGGCAACTACAGCTGTGTCTGCAAGCAATACTACACTGGCAAAAACTGTGAAAAGTGTGAAAAATGTGAGTTAATTTAATCTTTCTGTTATCCGGCTTTTCGAAGTTGCACAGGAATTTTTGATCAATCAACACACTGACACCAAGATCCCTTGGATATTAGGAGAATGAGAATGAGAATGAGAATGAGAATGAGAATGAGAATGAGAATGAGAATGAGAATGAGAATGAGAATGAGAATAAGAATAAGAATATAGTAATAAAATTACTTATAGAGTGCTGTGTCCACTAATTGTTCAAAGAGCTGGTTTCTCAGTTTCTTCGAACTTTGATAAGACCGTTCAGGATAGCTAAAACTTTCGGATGAGTCAAAGCGAACCATAGAACGACTAAGGTTCTCCTTAAATATCCGAACAGATAAGTATTTTTAGGGCATCTCTAAATAAACTAAAAAGACTTCTAGAACATAGAGAAATCCATTTTTTTCTCTTACTCTTACTCTTTCTCTTATTATTATTCTTTTCCTTTTTCTTATTCTTATTCTTATTCTTATTCTTATACTTATTCTTATTCCTATTCCTATTCCTATTCCTATCCTTGTTCTTGTTTTTGTTCTTGTTCTTGTTCTTGTTCTTGGTCTTGGTCTTGGTCTTGGTCTTGGTCTTGGTCTTGGTCTTGGTCTTGGTCTTGGTCTTGGTCTTGGTCTTGGTCTTGGTCTTGGTCTTGGTCTTGGTCTTGGTCTTGGTCTTGGTCTTGGTCTTGGTCTTGGTCTTGGTCTTGGTCTTGGTCTTGGTCTTGGTCTTGGTCTTGGTCTTGGTCTTGGTCTTGGTCTTGGTCTTGGTCTTGGTCTTGGTCTTGGTCTTGGTCTTGGTCTTGGTCTTGGTCTTGGTCTTGGTCTTGGTCTTGGTCTTGGTCTTGGTCTTGGTCTTGGTCTTGGTCTTGGTCTTGGTCTTGGTCTTGGTCTTGGTCTTGGTCTTGGTCTTGGTCTTGGTCTTGGTCTTGGTCTTGGTCTTGGTCTTGGTCTTGGTCTTGCTCTTGCTCTTGCTCTTGCTCTTGCTCTTGCTCTTGCTCTTGCTCTTGCTCTTGCTCTTGCTCTTGCTCTTGCTCTTGCTCTTGCTCTTGCTCTTGCTCTTGCTCTTGCTCTTGCTCTTGCTCTTGCTCTTGCTCTTGCTCTTGCTCTTGCTCTTGCTCTTGCTCTTGCTCTTGCTCTTGCTCTTGCTCTTGCTCTTGCTCTTGCTCTTGCTCTTGCTCTTGCTCTTGCTCTTGCTCTTGCTCTTGCTCTTGCTCTTGCTCTTGCTCTTGCTCTTGCTCTTGCTCTTGCTCTTGCTCTTGCTCTTGCTCTTGCTCTTGCTCTTGCTCTTGCTCTTGCTCTTGCTCTTGCTCTTGCTCTTGCTCTTGCTCTTGCTCTTGCTCTTGCTCTTGCTCTTGCTCTTGCTCTTGCTCTTGCTCTTGCTCTTGCTCTTGCTCTTGCTCTTGCTCTTGCTCTTGCTCTTGCTCTTGCTCTTGCTCTTGCTCTTGCTCTTGCTCTTGCTCTTGCTCTTGCTCTTGCTCTTGCTCTTGCTCTTGCTCTTGCTCTTGCTCTTGCTCTTGCTCTTGCTCTGGTTGTTTATATTATAGAAAATTAAATTTTGAAATAATAATGACTGGTCCTAATGTTCGTTTAGGAGCAGCAGCACCTTGTTTATTCCATATAAATCCTTATAATAGCACCGTGATTATAGTCACGATTGCTTGCTAAATTCACGTTTCTGACGATTATTTGTTGCTCCACTCTGAGAATTGGCCCATATTTATTTTACATAGAGAAATTTACTATTCAATTCAAAACAACTAAAAAAAATGATAGGTCACCGTAGTCGTTTTCGAGAAAATGACGATTCACCTCTTTGGCGAGGTGCAGCCGTAAAGAAAAAGGCGCCATTTTCTAATGCGCGCGCGCTAATCACGCGTAAAATTATGCGCAGTAGGGATGCGCAATGCAATACTGGGGAATGACCTTAAATTGGAAAATTTACTGTGTGATGCTCATTCTTCACTTTCATCTACAACCGCAGCTCAAACATGAATAATTTCTTATACACTTCACATCATTTCACTCCTGACGGGAGATATGAACTCAATAAATTGACCTCGCTCCCAATGTGTGGCTTCATAGCTCAGTTGGTAGAGCATCGCATAGGTATTTGCGAAGGTAACGGGTTTGAATTCCATTGAAGCCCTGATTTTTTCAGGCTTCTTCTTTCCAATTGCTTAAATTGGAAAATTACTGCGATGATCCTTCTTCACTTTATCATTATCATTATCACCATCACCATCACCATCCCTATCACCATCACCATCACCATCACCATCACCATCACCATCACCACCCACCACCACCATCACCATTACCATCACCATCACCCTCACCATCACCATCACCATCACCATCACCATCACCATCACCATCACCATCACCATCGCCATTGCCATTGCCATTGCCAGTACCATTACCATTACCATTACTATTACAATATCCACCACTAGCTATCGACACTGATTTGAATAGTTGTTTTGGTGTATTCTAAAACAGTCAGATAATACACCACAAAAAATTTATTTGGATGATTTCTTCACTTGTCACGGATGTAAACCTGGACGCCATTTTTTCCGAGTTGCTCGGACGTTAATAGCAAAGGATATTCGGAGTTTGACGAGCCAATTAGAGCACGCCTTCATGCCATCCACTGTTTCAGTGTATGTTAAAAATGTTTATCCCAATATTATAGGCGTAAACCATATTAATTCAAAAACGTTAGGAGGACGGTGTGATTTATATCTCGTCAACTAGTGCTATTATCGTTCATTACATGTGCGTTTCTGAAGACCTCTCACCGAAACTTTTAACAGCTATCGGAATAATCAAGTCAGACGAAAAAAATTGCATCGCTGGGAAAAACATTTCGAACTTTTTAGGCAATGTTCCATCCGAACAGATATTTTACCGAAATATTCCTTTGGGTGCCCCTGCTTTTAGGGTGAATAGAGACAAAGAGACCAAGCAAGCACAGAGAGTTTTCATTGATTTTGAATCGTGTTTCAAGCTCCAGTCTTTGTTCACGGCTTAAAACAATCAAAATTCGATAAACGATTAAGTTCCAACTTATTCACCATGCCAAGTGAAATAATCCTGCTGGACCCAGTTAGGTATTAATATATTGAAGATCTATATCTGCCCTGATTTAGCAAAGGATAGCCTGGTTAAGCCAAATGCACTCCAGGCCATTTTCCCCCACCCTGTCCTCCCCCTGTTGGGACTGGAGGCCCCCCCCACCTAACCCAAGGTACTCCTCCCGTCGACGGTCAAAGCTAAGCTAACAGAAGGCAGCCGGCTGCTAAGGCCAGCTGCCAATAAGCAAAGTCAAGAACTAGTACTGACCCTTAAAGCAGAGCAAAAGTCTTTGTTGAAACAAGGCAAAACACTGAACTAACCCACCCCCCACCCCCCTAGCAGGCCTGAAATTCAACAGCTGAGCCTGGGCTCCATAGGGTGGCTAGACCAAGGCCTGGGCTAACTGCCCCAATGGTGCTTGACGCAGCCCCCCCCCCCTCAATTTTTGTCGACGCCACTGGCTTGAAGGTCGACTATCGTCCACCTTCAAGCCCGGATTCCGCAGTCCACATTTTGTCAAATCAGGACAGATATATTTGTAATGTCATTTTGGTTTAGCACACGAGTGTGATTTCTTGAGTTCAGCAAACGAAACGATAAAACACAGTGTCCCCAGCAGAGTGTCGTTCGGAACCCATTGTTATCATAAGAATCCAAAAATTTCAATGATAAACGATAACTTCGATCTTGAAAAGAATTTTCATGAATACAAGAGATTCCGGCAAACAGTTAATAACTTAGTTGAACATCAGTGGTTTGGTTAAAGTAAATATATACACCAATCTCTATTTGCATATAACTGAATATTTTGCATCCTTCTTTTAGCGTATTTAACGTGGTACCAAGTTATCGTCAAGACTGGAAGTGTTGACGGTGCCGACACAGATGCTGACGTGTATATTAGGATCAACGGAACAACAGGATACATAGAGAAAGAAATTAATAACCCAGGGGATGATTTTGAGAAAGGAAGGTAATTAAATGGGTTTGCCAAGCTCTAATCATTAACATTCTGTGCATGTGCACGTAGCACCACACCTAATCTCAAACTATTACGTTTATTCGGGTTCCTATCTGACTATTTACAAAGATCATTGCTGCTGTGTTGCATCGTCAATCATTAGTAAAAGAAAATCGTCTTGCGTCATGCAGTATGATGGATCTCCCAGAGGGTGAGTCGAGTAAAGTGACCGATCACCTCCCTCCCATAACTATTATACTATCTTGCACTTTTGTCGACTGCTCTGAACCAGAATATATTTTACACTTTGTACGCATCCTGTCTATGGGTAGGTTTTCGTCCGTTAAGTTTGTCAATTCCGGCAAAAAAAAAAGAAAAAAAGAAAGAAGAAAATCGAGGGTGTGATATTTGGCTCAGTATTTGTTAAAAATTAAAAGTTCTTAAAAGCATTTAAACTGTGGTTAATGGGCTCTCTGCCACACATCAAAAACATTATTGCATCATACTTACGTGTGATCAGGAACTCTCGGCCATGCAATCCCCACCAAGCAAAAAGCCGTTGTTTCTGCTTCATTATTTGTTCCCATACTACTAGCTCGTTTCGATAGAATGTGACATTTGATCAATGTTACTTACTCGTTTTTTCAGAGAAGACATTTATACTTTCCAAGGCAACGACTACATTGGAGCGTTACAAAGTGTAAGCATTAAGCGTGACAACAGTGGATCGGCCCCTGATTGGTATCTGGAGAAGGTAAACGATTGAGCAAACCCCAAGTCCACAAACAGCTGTTATAAGCAGCAGCCGCGGTCTTATATTTTCTTAGCAGAACATGCATGTAGCCAAGGAACTGCAAGCGAAGTTTGAAAGAAGATTCAAACCAAGAGAGCCTGGGGCTAGAATAAAATCATGCGAACGGCGACATCGTGTTGCAAAAAAAACAAAAATGATTCCATGTTTCTTAAAAGATGGATTTCAAAAACAACCTTAACCTCAGGCACTTTATTGCACATTGTAAATAACAAGATTTGCACACATAGCAATGCCACATAGCAATGTTTTCTCCCCGTGGTGAGTTATCTTAGCAACAGAAAAAAATACGATATCCAGAAATAAACAGTAATTATGATAATACGATTGGTACAATTCTAGAAGTTATCGGTTTGCCTAATTCCTGGCATAGTCAAAATATGAAATCAAAGGGTAGAATAGTCAATATACGTAAAGAAAAAGATACGTGATAAAAAGCAATCAGGAAAAAAAGTAATTGTATCATTCCCAAAATCATCACGTCGCCTATTTAACGAGTGGATTATGAGTTTGAGATTTCTATGGCTGATAGTTTTTTCCACCCCTGAGCACTATTGCGTCACGTGATCAGTTAAAACCAGTGAGAATCGAAGAGAATTTAGTGGTGAGCTAGCAGCCATTTTGTTACCAATCACACACTTTGAAGGCTACTGGTGATTACAGAAGCCCAACCAATGAGAGAACGGCATTCGTATTAGAACACTATTAGTAGACTGATACTAAATTCGGTTACGTTTAGGCCACTGTTCAGTAGAATATGTTCATTTACATTGGTTGTGTTGATCAGAGCTTATTAATCGCACTCGTTCCTCATTATTCCAGATTTCGGTTGCGAGGAGCTTCAGCGAGGATGACTTTAAAGATGGCCTAAAGAATGCGTATGGTATTCAGTGTTCCTACAATGACTGGGTTGGTCCAGACAAGTGGATACAGCTAAAAAATGAATAATGCATCCACTGAAGATTAACCACACAACAATGGCTGAGCACGTGCGTTATAAATCTTTGTACAATTTTTTGCCGTCCTCTGCAGAACAATAACGTGAAATGAAGCGAGGTCCGAAGAAAGTAAAAGAAGAGGACAAAATGTTCATTTTTCATTCAGCTTTATTTGGAATAGAACGCTGACATTACATATTTAGCCTGAGCACGTTTTTAGAGCAAGTGGCGTAGTGAACAGATTTAGACAACAGCAAATTTCTCTGGTAAAATTTAAATTAATTTTTGACTAGCCTTCGTTCTCTGCGCCGTCTTCGTTTTTAAGCGCCCTAATGGGCCAAAAAGAGGGTCTGCTTTAAGTCTATCATTATGTAAAATGTACAAAATATCTATTACAGCTATCCTCTAACTAGGCGAGGCAGGGCTGAATAATGAGTGAAGGTGCGATCTG
>JAHPZR010028289.1:42500-53038 GCA_019787425.1 Platygyra sinensis
TTCTATATTCCGTTACCGGTTTATGGACGGTGTAAAACTGTTGATACATGTTCATTGTATCGAGTTTTATTGTCTCAGGTGGGATCACTTTTTTCCTTTGTTTTATTCTTTATGAAATAACGTTAACTGGTGACCGTTTTACACCTCTTATGGGCCCCATTACCCACCCCCGACACTCAAAGATCCTGCATGCCGTTATTTTTGACGTGAATTTTCTCAGAAACCTCGTTCAATACAACAAGCCTTTAAGGGTCTGTACCTACTATGTCAAATTCATAAATGTTGAAACGAAGAGAAATTGATGTTGTCTGACTACTTTATTGCTAAATTTCCCTTACCAGGCGACGACAAATATATAAATATCCAATGCTCTGGAAACGGCATGACCATTTATTTAACAAAGAAACTTCTTCCAAGCTTCAATCACAGCTCTTTCCACCTAAACAACAACTCGTGCACAGGACAACCAGCTTTAACCACAGCCATATTATTTTAGAAACTGGATTCAGTGATTGCGGAACAATCAAAAGAAGGTTCAAAGGCTCATATTTCCACGCAAATTTGGTACAAGGATATCTCAAGAACCCAAGGAAGTGCAGCTCCGAGAACATAACCACAAGGTTTGCTGTGGAATGCGAAGACCCTTCTGAGCCGGCAAGGAAAAACAGAACCAGTTTCTGAATTTGGTCTTAATTTGGGCAATAATGGAAGCGAAGAGGTTGACGTTAAACGTGACTCAATGTTTTCTAAGATGCCCCTCCTTGCAAATCATGAAGGTAAGTTGTTAGGGAACTTTAAGCCCTGGACAAACGGACCTGCAAGTAGTCGCAAGTAGATCCAAGTTTTCACCTTGCGTCTACCTACGACTTCGTTTGGCCAGGGCTTTAGATTGCACTACGAGTCATGTATGATATAGAGTCCTACCGGCTACGATTTCTGAATTTCAAACCAGTAATTTTTCCACAACCCTCGCTCTTCGGATGGTTTTTAGGTCAGTAGAAAGGGTAACTCATGGGATAAGATGACCGATGTAATGTAATAGTCACGGAGAAGTCTGAAACCTAGAACTGAAAAGTCGTCCTCGTACTCAATCTCGTACTCGTACTTAAATCTTGAGTCCGTCATTGCCAAATATAGCGACGACAACTTTTTATGGGCCTTTTACAGAATCCCTGTTCATCTTGAAAGAAAACAGAAGTAGTAGTTGAACAAAACAGAAACTTACACTGGTGATCTTATGGTGGTTTGAAAGTTTCAAAATTAAAAGCCATGTTGGCTGGCAAAGCTTGAGATGAAGAAATTTTCTGTCCTGTTGCAAATCGTCTCAATTTTCAAGACATTTAAACCACCGTAAATAATTAACACTAATGACTGGTCACGAGGGGAACAGTCAATTTTGTTTCCCCAGAATCTCAATGCCAATCTTTTTTTCTAAACTCCCCCTTTTCCACTCATGCAAAGTTCAAAACTCAGGAAAATTTATCAGTCTATTACAAGTCCTTTTTTCCGTAGCATCTTTGAAACAATCGAAAACTGTTTTCTTCAATGTACCTACCCAACAGGCTAATAATTTATCTTGGCGCGCGCGCCCTCGATCCCTAGGCTTTCGCACGCTTTTTCTAATTTCTACGTCAAACCTTTGCTTACATAACAATTGTGACACAGCGTCAGTTGAAGAAACTTCAGTTATAAACTAACGTTGGTAAAAACGTTGTTTGAAAATCGTCAACATGGGAAATTGCTTCGCAGCATGTTTGCAGCAAAAACAGAGTATACATGAAATTCCTCCAGTTGTTGGGGAAGAAAGCAAAAATCTTTCAACAAACCAGTCTTTGAAGAGTGCACGCGTACCGAGATGGCGAAGAAACAAGAGCGCCTCAGCGACAACCCCCAGTGTCTGGAGCCGCGGTGGGAGGAACAATCGTGTATCACCTTGTGATAATGGCAGTACAGAAAACGCAGGTGGCATTAACACATCACGAGAAGGCTCAAATAATTCGTCTCGTGCAAGCCAGCTTTCAGATAGCTCCAGCTTGTCTGAAAGTTACGTGGGAACCTTGAGCAGTAGTACAATCTTTGAGGAGTATTTAAGTGGCAGCGGCTGTCAGCCATTTGATGAAAACCCGAAGACCAGAACACCAACCCCGTTTATTCAGCCTGGCATCACAAAGGGAAGGCTTATTATCGTACAGCCCTGTCGAAGCATGTCATCGACGTCGTACGAAGAAACCTCACCCGACAATGTCCCTTGTGTGAGCACAGCCAAAATGCCCATCAACGAAGAATCTGAGACAGTTCAATCTTGTGAAATATGCTCCTCTATGAGTTCTGTTGGCTCCTGGACGGATGATCCTTTAGATATTGAGCTGGACGAGCAGAGCGAGGAGGAATCCTGCCAAGTTTTTCCTTACCCTGGAATTTAACCAATGTCTTTTCATGGCAGAGTTTAATTTTCAAACTCTATGAACTTTTACTTAGCTTGGATACAGTTTGGAAAAGATGAAAAACTTTTTTCGTTAGGCAGTGAAAATATGTTTATAGGTGTGTGTGTTGAGCTGAGGTAATAAGACTGTATAAGTATTAAGGAAGGGTTAGAGAGTTGATCAATTATTTCCAAAGAAATCGTTCTCAAGTTATTTAAAGACATGGGTTTCAGACCTCCGAGAATAACATCACGCGTGTTGCGTGGATGCTTTGGCGGAAGATGAGCCGCTTGGGCTGTCCACGTGACCAACTGCTTGTGTCAATCCCTCCTGGGATTTAAGAAACTAGAAGTGACCTAAAAATAACTTGAGAGAATTACCTTGGGAATAAGGCTTTATGGGGAATTAACTCTCTAACCCTTTATGCTCACTTGGACTACGCAAGAGGAGCTTCTATGCTGAAGAGCATGGACCCGAGGCTCGAATCAACAGCCTCCCGGATTGGACGTCACTAGACCCCAGCCCTGACAGAGCTGAAGGACCAGTGACGTCAATCCGGAGGCGACAGAGAAAGGCTCAGCACATACACTTGAAAAGAAATTCACGATGACTTAACAAGTACCCTAATGGTCTTCTTGGATTGAGACTTTTCAGTAGCTAGTAAAGTTGTCATGTAATTTGGCTCCTAGACTGGTTTTCACTTGTCTGTGGCCCTAACATAACGAATGTTGATTTAAAAGGTTTTGTTGTGGCTGGTGATGGAGACCTTTCCGGTGCCTGGATGATAATAAACTGACATTAGGTGCTGGTAAAAGTTGTCATGAACTTCATCCGAAATTTAACTTCTTCCTTTTGTACTTCGACGGATTCAAAATAACATGAAAAGAGAAACTCAGCTCTGTAGCGATAGCATTGGTACTAATCTCAAAGCGATGTTTGAAATTAAATAAAATCGTCTATATGGTAGCATATAATATATCTTCCTTATTGCGTTAAGTCATTTAATTAATGAAATAAAACACCTCAGAGATTTTTATTGAGCGGGTGACTGCATGAGAGAGGAGAGAAGGTAAACAAACCTCGTTCTTTATAAAGTAAAAAAAAAAAAAAACAGGGAACCCAATCAAAAAATTCAGAGCCGGCACAATGTCGGAATAATAAAATACGGTGGAATCTGGTTCTATTACAGTTCATTAACTGAGAAATTCAGAAAGCATTTTTGCCCAGCCTCTTGTACGAGACGTACCTTCAGGGCCTAGCTTGGCACAGCATTGAATACAACTTCTATGATTCCTTTCAAGTGCGCCTCACAGAGAAATCTTGGTAGGGTATAAGTGACCGTGGCGACTTGATGATACTAAAGGAGCGACGCCGGCGCAACCCGTGTCTCTGCTACATAGAGTTCTGAACTTCGAGTATGAATGCGACGGTATTGAGTTCTAGTCCACCACACACCCAACCAGGACTGTGTCAAGCCTTCAGGAACAATTCGCCATTACTAAGTTTTTTTTTTTGCGCAGAAAGAGGAATTGAACACCGTAATACGTTTCTCGTCTTGGTTTTGTTTTGTTTTGTTTTGTTTTTGTTCTGAGTGCGAGAGAAAAGGCCATTTATCAAACCACCGACAATTATCTGCGTTTGAACCTCAACGAGGAACTAAATAACATAATATGGAAAATTGTAAGGCTTAATCCTTATGCATCCACCATGTTGGTGGTGCCACTCACAATGCTAAGAAGAAAAGAAGCTCACCTTTTTGCATTGTAAGATATATGGCTCAAGAAAACTGTACTCAAGCGTTGGAGGAAATTTTAAAACAATTACATGATTTTCAGCTTTCTCAGTCGATAAATATTCTTTGGAAATTAAAATCAGTTCAGCCTATCATTTCCCTTTCAGCGAAAAGTACTCAGCCACCACCGTCAGCATTCCAGGTTGTAAAAACAAAGATGGTGAACAACGGAGAAGAAGTCTTGTTTACAGCTCAGATATCAACAGAAGACAAAGGGCATGATTTTGGTGAAAGGTTTATCGCAGTGAAAGACTGCCGCGCAACACCAGACCATAACTTTGACAGTAACGAAGGTGTTACATTAATAGAGAACGGGTAAGATGGACTCTATCATTTTATCATAGACACATTTGACAGCTTAATTCCACATGCGTTGCTCAATCTCTTCCTTGTCTCCCTCGCCGTTCTCTTGTCAAGGGGGCTCCCATACAAAGTTGATGGTGGTGGTCGCTGAAAATCTTACAAGGAAATCCATATTGGATCACAGAATCACGTTTTGTGGACTTGATTCGAACTCATTTTTACTCTTTAGAGACATTTTTGCGATTTGTTGGTCTTGATAGGGTGGTTTTTCTTTGATAGCACATCACCCTTAAAGATAACTGGATATCTATGTAACAATGATCTTAGATTCAGTAAAACCACAACTATACCAAACTAAGAAATGTTAATTCCCTATTGATCTGCAAACTTCGGTATTGTACACTTTGCTCGCGGTTAGTTAAGTCTTGCAACGAATTTGTCTCGAGAGAGCTACATTGAAAAGAAATCTCTGTCATATCTTTCCACTGACAGTATTATCTTTAGGCTAAACCAGTTGCGTTTGATCTTTGCCATAGACTCTTCTCCCATTCCAGAATTGGGTCACTGATGGTCTTAGCAAAAACGAAGTAAAAAATGTGAAAAAAAAAATGATCAGTTCTTTACTGATATACCTTTTATTTAAATTTCAGCTGCGTAAGAAAACCAGACTTGTGTGGTTACATGTTTAAATCAAGATCCTTCACGCAGACAATCAGTTACAGAGTGTCTGGATCCAGCAACCAGAAGTCCAGAGCTCTCTATGTGCATTGCAGATTTGTGCTCTGCCCGATAGCTGAGCGACTGTCTTTGTGTCGAATCGGTTGCAGTGGAGTCGGCAAGATATTAAAAGGTGATAAAAACACCACTGTTATGTTTCACGTGGGGCCTTTGACCAGCAACTTGGAAAAGCCGGCTCAAGGTAAGGTTATTAATAGGCAGTGGAAGCAAGCATTCCGTAATCTTCGGACTATTTTTCAATATCCTTTTAGTAGGAGATTGTACGCTTCAAAAAAAAAAACTATCATAATAAATCAAACGCTTGGCCCAGAATCAAGAGATTTGCACCCCTCAGTATGAAGAACCGAGTCAAATTCTCCCACCTCATTTGCGGACTCGCGAAAGGGATAGATAGCTGATAGATAATTTAGTTGACATAATGGTAAGAAATGCCTTTGCTCATTTGACGGTTAAAACACTTTTTTCTCTTTAACACAGGAGTGAGAGGGTTGCCGGTAACTAGAGTGACAGCTGGCCATGCCGGCGGAGCTGCATTTCTCTTGCTAATTGTTGTCGGCATCTTTATTTTCTACTGCAAACGTCGCCGAAGGCTCAAAAGAAGAGACAATTTATTAGACAATGAGGAAGTACTGTCTGATAATGAGAGAGGTTTCGATCAAGTTGATAACACCGCGGTATCCGAAGAAAGCAGCGAAACCCTGCAAGCTCAATTGTCTGATGAAACTGACGGCTGCTCGATATTAGAACGGAGAAAATTGTTTCTCAACATGGATTGGACAACAGTTTAGAACGTCAATAGTGGAAATAGTCACTCATTTCTTAACGATACGAGGCCTAAATATTGTGTTTTTTCTTGTCCATTGAATGGAAGCTATTGGTAGGGAACTCTTGTTCTCCTCCCTATATGGATATATGTCGAATACATGCTGCCTGACACAACAATTTTGCGTATGTTTAAGCAAATGTAAATCAAAATATTGGTTAACTTGCATAAATAATTATCTTAGGAGAGTTTAGTGTAATAACATATGTTCCACCTTTCTGCTTTGAGATTTTCGATCCTTCTTTCAATTTGTATATATCTTTATTTTTAATGACAATAAAAGCAGACGTTTGCAATTTTATATCATTTTTTGGGAGAATACAAGTAATCAATGAAGGGAAATATTAAAAAGGCTAAAAGGAATTGTTAAAGAAAATATTATCGAAGGGTAAAAAATCAAAAGCAAAAAAGTAAAAGAATTACAGTAGTCTGACTTATATACGCAAAGGCAAAATAGTTATTCGAATCCCAAGAGAGATCTAGAGAGAGAGATAGATGTTTGCTTTACCCCTGCAAAACACATTACGTGGCCGATAAGTTAATATTTGTAAACTTTTAGCCAAAGCTATATCATGAATTTCAGAACTGGAATGAACATGTGTTAAATAGCCAAAACACCAATTTCAGACGTCTGAATGCCCTGGAGCAATGTCACGCATTGTTAAGTTTTAAACCAAAAAAACCAGAGATTTTATGGCAGATTGAAAACTTGCAAAATCACAAGGAATTGAATGGAAAAGCGTCTCGCTTCCCATACAAATCCTTCTAGGTAATTTTTTAATGCCCATAAATACTATATAAGTCTGCTCAGTCTGCTCTTGAAAACTTCGAGACCCCCTTAGAACCCAGTTTTTTCGCATAAAAAATGTAAGAAACGACGAGTGAATCTGGGAACGACTCTAATCCAAGATGGCGGCCACCGACTTGAACGAAATGCGACGATACTTTGAAAATAATTCAAGAACGAAAGACTTTGTTGCCCATACAGCCAAGGTTTGCAAAGACAGACTATTATGTGGTGTTTAAATGGTGTTATCTGGCCTGTAGCTGTACTATTTACTTGGAGGAAGTTCTAAAACTCGACGGTCGTGAATTGGCGCAAAACTTTGTAGCTTGTTATGTTTTGCGCGTGTTTTAGGTTCATTCCGTGGCGTGGAGCTGTGATGGTAGAAGACTCGCTTCGGGATCTTTCGATAGAACTGTCAGTATTTTTGTCCTCGAGAAAGATCGCTTGGTAAGTACAGTTTTCATTTCACTGTTTACAATTTTTTTTAGATTTCTAGATCTAAGCTAAGCCTTCATTGTAACTTTTCTCATTGATTTGAATTGATTTATCTGACAGCTTTACCTTCTTTGCTAGACAAAAGAAACTACCCATAAAGGCCATGGTGAGAGCGTCGATCAGTTGTGTTGGCACCCTAGCAATTCAGATCTCCTTGTGACTGCATCTGGCGATAAAACTATCAGAATTTGGGATGCCAGAGGTATTCATAAAGTCATGTACATGTGATTTTTTTTTTTTTTGAGTGGGAGCGGGGGGGGGGGGGGGGGGGTGTTGGCGGGTGATGGTGCAGTGCCTTATTCAGTTATTGTTTAGTGTGACGACTCTTGATTGAGTGGTTCAGGGGCCCATTTCTCGAAAGCCCTGTATCTGAAGCCAGAGAAGTGTGTACGCCTGAAACTTCTTGTATATGTACATTGTATATTAACTAATTAAAAGGAACTTCCATTCATATTAAGAATAAGTGAATAAAACAGTTCTGTAATTTGTAAGGTTTGAGATTTTGGTATGGCTTTACAGGTCCAAAAGGTTTCCGGGTCTTTTGAGAAACAGGCTCCTGTCCCAGTCCTAGCAGGGAATCATTGCATTATGTTTCTCTTGAGCACAAATCATTATATGTACTTTCACAGTGTCTTTCTCCACAGGGGTGTGGCAGTGAGTATTGGCAAATTTAATGCTGTTGGAGGTGGGGGTGGGAGAGAGAAACCCTACAATGGAACATGTTTAAAACACAATAAGACGAAATGGCCTCATGTATTGCTAACTCAACAGTGGTGGTTAGCTCTCAATAATTGTAGGGGTTAACCCCTTCAGACACCTGTATTATCCATAGTGCCATCTCATCATTTTACCATTTCCTGCTTTAAACATGTGTCTGTGAGTGGTCTAGTGTCCAGTGTGGAGTAGAAATTAGTATACTCCTGGTTGATTCATAATCAGGAAGCCAGAGATAATAACTGCATGGATGGGTCAGTAGGCATAAACATTAAAATAGACTTTACCTACCTAAACTTTAACTATGCAGTTTTTGATACCTGTCTATCATTCAACTTTTTTTCTAAAACCCATGATCCTTTGGTCACCAACAATGGCAGCAAGCAAGTTAACAACACAAACTTTGGTTTTTTGATAGATTACATGTAGCTGACATATGTACCATTGTCATGGCAACATCAACAAATGTAAAGAGGCCTTTAAAATCACTTTTGTTTATTTGCAAAAAAATTGGTCATTAGATTTTCTTTACAAATTATTTGCATGTAACAAGTAAGCAAGGATGCTCACAAGTTAACACTATTTTAATACCGGTAATACTTTAATGGAGAAATCTTTAATATTTTCTGTGGAGCAAGCATAGTGAGCGAGCAGCAACATAATCAGGATTTAAGATGAATATATAAAAGGGTGTACGAATTCTCGAATTCATCACTTTTTACCAGACTGCATTGCTGCAATGCATTCTGGTAAAAAGTGATTTAACCAGAGTGCACTGTGCCAATTTTTTACCAGAGTGCATTGCGGCGTCACAGACTACACGAAGAGGTCACGCCATCTTCTTATGTGGATTCCAGTGAGAAAGGTTTAATGGTGGTTATGTCTTGCTCTGATCTGCCTGTAAAAAGGTGTAAAGGAGATCGTGCTTGACTTTTATAACTCTTGAGTTTTTTTTAATGCAGTATGTGAAAGTTTGTAAATTTGGACGATTAATTGTGACGTCTTAGTTTTGAACTTAGTATGTCATTTCTTAGCCGCAGTCTTGCCAGTCTTTGGTATGATTGTCAAATGAAGAGAAATCGTTGTTATGAAAGCTTAATGTAGAATAATTTAAACAAATGGAAACCGTAGAACACGCTAATTTCATATATGTTGCAATCTATTCCTTTACATGAACTTAAAGCTTGCGGAGCATTTTCACACATTGTGACGGACCCGTCCTTGGGCAGTCTGTCAACATTGTAGAGACAATTAAAGCATGCCAGTAAAGAATTTATTAGTTAGATTTCTGCTCCTACAATTTCCACATCTTTCAATTTTCACAATCTGGTAAAAGGGAGGTTCAGTGATGTGTACCATTTTATTTTATTTTATAAATGTAGATCACCATGTGCTTTTTTGTCACGATCCCTAGTTAATTGTTACACCCCGCCATCGATGTGTTATTATACATGAAGTTGATGTATCCAGTAGGACAGATTCCTCACGATTTGGCACTACTTTGAGTAATAAATGTTAATGCTAAGTCTTGAAACACGGTGCTATAGATGAGTTTCTGCGTATAAAATATGTCACTAACAGCAGAATGTTCAGCAGCATGATTATCATTTAGATGGCTTAGTATTACCCCTAGTTGATGGTTCATTGGAATATCTAAATACTCCAGTTTCATATATCCTAATCAAGTGTTTTCGTGCCAAATTTCATGAAATTCTAACGAGTACTTCTCGAGAAATTGAGGTATTTCCAAGACAGCTATTCTGCATTCAATCAAAATTTGTCGACTTACTATGCATATACTGCATTTAAATGAGTTCTTTCTTTCTGCATGTTCTTTGCATCACTGTCTTTTCTAACATACCTTTGTAATAAAAGACTAAAACTATCATCTCACTGCGTCCAATTATTTAGAAAAATGAATGAATGAATGAATGTGTATTTTATATATCGCACATATCACATATCGTCTCATGGCAGTTTACAATTCTTATTGAGTGAGATCGAACGTCAGCTTGTGAAGGTGCCTCTGGCTGCTGCTAACAGTTCATATTTGATCTCGCTCACCCACCCAACCCATGCATGAAATGTAGGATGAAACTTGAGATAGACCACCACACCGGGAACTACGTGCCCTACTCTTTTCCATAAGTGTGTGGGATCTTTAACATCCCCTGCTAACCATGTAACACTGAAGATGGAGGAGATGGTGCCTACGGTTTATAGTCCTTATCCGAGAAGACCTAACATAGCAAAGATACTGTGGGCATTAAGCAAATAAAATGATTGCTGAATCAACAGCATGTTTGTTTTTTGCAATCCTTGTATGCATGATGAATCACAACAGCAAGAGCATGTGAAAACTGTTTTGAGCCACCTTAAACCACATAAAGTACATGTATCTATTCGTAGCATTCTACAGTTAAAATGCCGACACGTTATACTATTAAGATGCACTTGAGTGCA
>JAHPZR010028290.1:0-13257 GCA_019787425.1 Platygyra sinensis
ATCAGTATACCCCAAAATCGATCATTTTGCCAAATTTTAGTTTTTGGTATTCCATGTACATCCCATCGAGTTCTTTTAAATGCAAAAAGTTCCGCGAAAAAAGGCTTCTCCCAGACAAAGTTATAAAGGAAAAACGATTCTATGAATAAATTATCTCTAATTGGAAGCTGTCAACAAGTTGTCACTATCAACTAAAATGCCATTGAAAGTCACGTAAACCGCGGCATGGTTTGTTTTGCGAAATTACTGATTTGTCTGTCACGCGTAATCGATTTGTTTTTGGTGGAAGATGTCTTCAAAAAGAAACGCAAAAGATCGTGTCCGTTTTCAAATGCGAAGAAGGCACCGAAACGGAAAACCTCGAAAGCATTTAATAAGGAATGGGCTGAAGCGCTCTAACTGTTCCATTTACATTCCTCCTTTATTTCTAAATGTGCGCTTTCGTGTTTTCTGAATAGTTTTGGGTCGCAGCCGCTCCGTTCGCCTTCGAGGCCCCAGTTTTTACAACCGAAATATGCCAGCATTTTACGACGCCATGTCATTGTAGAAGATTCACCGAAGGTTTTTATCTGTACTCGTTTGCGGAAGATTCAGAAAGCACCGCCGAGCTTTGCCACATTTGCGTGGAAAACTGTTACAATATTCTTTCGGCCGATTTGCAGATACACGGCCGATTCTCTCTGCCCGAAGTTACACACGCACTTCGCTGAAATTCTGAATAGTCAACTAATACTACTACTGCAACGTGTAAAAGAAGCGTTCTTACCCTGATTCTCTCATTTCTTTAAGCATGGTTTCTTTCGCGGACTCACCGTGCGAATTCCCCGCGTTACTTCCTCTATCACTTTTTTTGGATCTCTTCAGTAGATTTTGCCTTCAGCATCGTTCCAAAACTCGATCTGAGTGAGTGAGTGGAGCGGCGGAACAGGGAGCTTTGTTGGTATTTGCTGCCAGTAAATACCATTTGAGACCGCTTTGCGGGCCGACTTGTAAATGCGAGCCCTATTGTCTATGTAAGAAGAGCCCTCACTTTATCAATCAACAGGTAATTACTTTTCAATCATTTGAGATCTAATCTCCCCACACCGGAAAAACCGCCCTAAAGTGTATTTTGCGTTATTTCTCAAAACTAAAATCTCATCAAATGAGGCGCACGTTTCCAGTTCGTTTACAGCCAATTTTCATCCATTTTCGCTGAAATTTGGCAAGAATGTTGCCCGATAATGTGGCAAAAAAACCGTGTCGGGGAATTTTAATTTTTTGACTCCTTCGAAAGTAATGAGCATTTAAGCAAAGGCAATGAGTTTTTTTTAGAAACTTAAATTTTAACAGCGTATAAAAAGCAAACCAGACGAGTAATCAAAATTCCCCGACACGGTTTTTTAGATCAAGGTGTGAAGAAAACGTAGCGATGTCGCTCGCTTTCTCCCGTTAAATTCTGAACGGAAACGAACTCAATTTGTGAAACTACATACTTTTGGGAAATGATCACTATTTTAGGAAAGGGTTTTATTTCTTGAATTAAATCAAGTAATTATCGAAATCTGCAATTATTAAGCTTTCAGAAAATATATACTTTATTGGGGGTTTTATGAAACGCGCGACCGTGAAAGAGCGACAACGCGAGGTTGTCATTTGGGGTATACTGATACCTTAAAACAGATTCCTCTCACAGTTAATAGAGTTAAATTTACATTTCTCATAAAGTGACAAAACCTTTTTCGTAACCCAGTTTTTTGTCACCAAAGTTGTCACCAAAGAGGCTCTCAGGCATTGGGAAGGGTTATGTGACAAGGACTCTGCAGATTTCGTGGCGTCTTATAAAATTGTTACAGTCTTTCAGGTGCCTGGTTGCTTCAGGTCTCAATTAAGTAACGTTGTTTACCTTTAATAATGTCTTCTCGTTTATAATTTGAAGTGCCTTCTTGGAACATCAAAATCGAAGAAACTACGTTCAGTGCTGGATACAGAATAGGACCATGAAATTGCGTGATATGATGTTCTAATTAAATTAGTTCTTGTTATAAAATGAGACCAGAAAAATTACCCAGAATTAACACCAATCTGCCTTTACTGTTAGTTGTTATTATAGCTGCATCACGTTTAGCTGTCTTGCTGTTAACAGATCCATTGAAGTTCTCATAAACAAAGCTACTGATCAAATTGTTAAAATCGAACCTTAATAAAATTTGGCTTTATGTTGTATTTGTTAAGGTGTAACAAATTCTAAATTTTTTTTTTTTCTGTACATCGTAACCAAACAAACTAATTAACTTAGTCAAACTGTCAAGAGTCCATTGAGTGCTGCTACTTCCAGAGGCTTTTAATTTACAAAAAAATACTCTTGCACGCCTTGCGTGCCTATGTTTTGTTTTAAGGATGCCAACGCCGACACCAGAGATTTTGACGTGCCCAATCAAGACGTTTATCTGTCTCAAGACACGAACGGATGGTATTCGGCGTACGACGTGGCATGGCAGGCTCTACACGCGGCGGCCGCCGCTGCATGCAGAGGAAGTATCCCTACTGGAGGAAGTGGTACCCATGTGAACGAGGTGCTGACTAGGAACAGCCGTGGACCGAAGAGCTGCACACAGCTTTGTGCCGAAACCAACTTCGCTGTCCATTGCGATGCAGAGGTTTCTATCTACGGAAAAGTTGGTAAGGCTACTAGAAATGGGCAGAACGTGGGCTTGTTTTACAACTACGATTGCAACACTGGTACGCAGGGTTGGGGAGGAGAGGAAGCCAAGGCTGCTCAGGAGGGGATCATGGGGTTCAACGAAGGTGCCTTCAGCTTCTGCTGCTGTCGCAAATAAATACTCAGTTCGGTCTTGTCAACGAAAGACGTTCCTGTAGGACATCCTCAGTAGTATTAGAAAATAAAGATGTGATAACCAGAACCTAATTTGTGTAATTTTTTGGGAAAAGTTATCACTTCAGCCCGAGTTCGGAGTGTTGGTGCTCTAGGGAGCGTATTTTACTCGTCCCAACCGTATGCTACTTTACCGCAGGTTACCTGACAGTTTGGTCGAGAGTAAGTGTTTTTTTTTTAACCCAAGAGCGCTCTCTGTTCCAATCAAATCCTTACATCATTAGATGTCCCATTAGGTGGTCACGCTTACAATTCTCCCACTCACACTCACTCAAACTCTTCGTGCCCAGTGCCATATGTGCAAGATCTCAGTTCTCTAAAACTATAGAATTTTCTAAAACTGTAACTTATGAAATACGGCTCAAGTTATTAACCATGATTGATTCAAGGTTAAAGAAAATCGAGCGATCACGACGACTGACGGACCTCGAATGACCTAAATCTCCCACGCAAAACCTACTAACCCCTCGCACATCCCATACCAACCCGCGAACCCTTGAATCGTGCCATCAGAATAATAATTTCCGGCTTATTGATTCAAACGTCAGAAATTACTCTTTTAGCAGGTCATGCTGTTGCTATGGTAAACTGTTGTGTTACGAAAATGATAACAACGTGTTCACCAATGGTTAGGCAGTATTTTGACGGCATGACTGTTGCATCAAGTAATAAAGAGTGGTTGTAACTACCCATTAAAATTTATGTGCTTGAAACTGTTTCTATTCACCTTAATGCAAGGCACCTACTTGGTCACATTCGCTCAATTTGTTTTGAGCATTGAATATTTCCCTGTCTTCATAACATTTTTTCTCGTTTGACCACACGTATGATAGTTCATGATAGTTTTTCGGTCAGCTGTTTTGGTAATCACTGGCCCGACAGCGGTCAGAAAACATGCTGCCGTCCTCCTTCGTCGCGAAAAATTCATACTTTTACAAGTTTGTCTTACGGGACGCCATTTATATTCATAACGCGGTAAGAACTTCGAACTCGCTGCTCTCGTGACTTTGCTTGCGCGACTGCCGGTGAACTATGGTCAACTATCACGATCTTCTTTGGCCGTTTGACCATGTGAATGATAGTTGGTGATAGTTGATGATAGTTAGGGGAGAATCAACTATCATCGACTATCACGCGCCGTTTGACCAGGGCTTTAGTGAGAAATATAGAACGCCCCGTAGATGTGTAGTGAACCGCTGTACATGTAAAGTTTGCTTGCGGTTAGTATCACTCCATGTTTCACCCAGGACACAGAAAAGAATGCTCTTGATCGGTTTAAGGAGGCTGGAAAGGGTTTTTAGCTGCACGCACGCGCACGCGTCAGCTGAATGAATCAAAATTATCACACCGGAAGTTAAATCTTGCGTAAAATCGCGCGAACCGGAAATAAAATCCGCGGGAAACATTTGTTTCTAGCTTAAAATTTTGCTCGGTGACCTATATTCATTTTTTGCATGCACGCACCATTCACGATGGCACTTCAAATATAAAAGTTTCGGGGAAAATTATCTAATAGAATTTTGTGTGAACCATAAAACACATTTTCTTTAAATATCTTTCATTCTCCTAGATAACTTTTTTCCATACTGTCTGAAAAGTCAAAGAATTTAGGGAACTTTCCATAAAAAAAATTAAAATGGTAGGTCGCCGAATTAGTTTTTCAGATAATTTACAAAAACTGAAATTTAGTAGGCGTTTTTGTGGACCTTGTGCTTTGCCATAGTAACTGATATGACGTCAAAAGTACCCTTAAAGTATAGCCCAGCAATAGAGTTGCAAGGAGACATATAGTTTTGCCCACACCATTAAATATCCTTTTTTGTAATCGTCCATCGTTTCACAAACACTGCAGCAATGAAAAAACCCTTTCCAGCCTCCTTAAGATCGCAAAATGGCAAAAATGTTCAGCTGCATGATTCACTCGGATCGCCCACGAGCAGTAAACCGAACTTTTTTTAATTTCTGCTAGCATGTAATCGCCATTAGTTGCAATTGTAATTTAAAGACCTGGAAAATTCTTTCATGGATGCATAGGCCCCTGTGCAACTTGAATAGTAAACTAACTCAGTGGAAAATATCTTAATTCTTTTATTTGTGTTTATTGTGTTCAACACTCGTACTACTACTCGTAAAGTACGATTTGGTACTGCGGTGCGAAGCCCGAGTTAACGCTCTTGGAGCATCTAGTAATATGAAGCTCTTGTTAATCTATCAAAGCTCACAGTCTAACTCGCAGCTAGAGTGTGTGAAGTGAAGTGAACACTTTATTTACCCTCGGAGTGTAGAGTAGCTTTATTTGAGCTAATATCTCCGAGCATTTGTACAACAACAAAGGCCAGACAACAACACCGGGAACTTCATGTCCTACTCTTTACGATAAGCGTGTGGGTTCTTTTAAGACCCCTGCTAACCATAACATCGAAGATGCAGGGACGGGGCCTACGGTTTATAGTCCTTATCCCACATTTGCAGATATAATTACAAAGGCAGCACGTTCTCCTCAGTTATTTTAAGACCCTGAGTGTTGGGCGGTCTGGGACTCGAACCCTGGACCTCCCGCACAGCAGTCCGGCGCTCTACCAACAGAGCTAACCAGACGGCGGTTAGCTCAGGATTTTTTCAATGGCTAGATGTCTCCCAAGTAGCCTGTGTTAAGCTCTAAATATAACAAGATTTCCAATCGATAATGTTCAGCCCTCATCTTGAAACTTAATTCGGCTTTAACCATAAGACCACCTTGCTGCTAATTTGTGACCTAATCGTGTTGATTGTTCCATAGATCAATGGAAACCGAGCACTGGGGTAACGAGGAGAAAAATGTTATGAAGACAGGGAAATATTCAATGCTCAAAACAAATTGAGCGAATGTGACCAAGTAGGTGCCTTGCATTAAGGTGAATAGAAACAGTTTCAAGCACATAAATTTTAATGGGTAGTTACAACCACTCTTTATTACTTGATGCAACAGTCATGCCGTCAAAATACTGCCTAACCATTGGTGAACACGTTGTTATCATTTTCGTAACACAACAGTTTACCATAGCAACAGCATGACCTGCTAAAAGAGTAATTTCTGACGTTTGAATCAATAAGCCGGAAATTATTATTCTGATGGCACGATTCAAGGGTTCGCGGGTTGGTATGGGATGTGCGAGGGGTTAGTAGGTTTTGCGTGGGAGATTTAGGTCATTCGAGGTCCGTCAGTCGTCGTGATCGCTCGATTTTCTTTAACCTTGAATCAATCATGGTTAATAACTTGAGCCGTATTTCATAAGTTACAGTTTTAGAAAATTCTATAGTTTTAGAGAACTGAGATCTTGCACATATGGCACTGGGCACGAAGAGTTTGAGTGAGTGTGAGTGGGAGAATTGTAAGCGTGACCACCTAATGGGACATCTAATGATGTAAGGATTTGATTGGAACAGAGAGCGCTCTTGGGTTAAAAAAAAACACTTACTCTCGACCAAACTGTCAGGTAACCTGCGGTAAAGTAGCATACGGTTGGGACGAGTAAAATACGCTCCCTAGAGCACCAACACTCCGAACTCGGGCTGAAGTGATAACTTTTCCCAAAAAATTACACAAATTAGGTTCTGGTTATCACATCTTTATTTTCTAATACTACTGAGGATGTCCTACAGGAACGTCTTTCGTTGACAAGACCGAACTGAGTATTTATTTGCGACAGCAGCAGAAGCTGAAGGCACCTTCGTTGAACCCCATGATCCCCTCCTGAGCAGCCTTGGCTTCCTCTCCTCCCCAACCCTGCGTACCAGTGTTGCAATCGTAGTTGTAAAACAAGCCCACGTTCTGCCCATTTCTAGTAGCCTTACCAACTTTTCCGTAGATAGAAACCTCTGCATCGCAATGGACAGCGAAGTTGGTTTCGGCACAAAGCTGTGTGCAGCTCTTCGGTCCACGGCTGTTCCTAGTCAGCACCTCGTTCACATGGGTACCACTTCCTCCAGTAGGGATACTTCCTCTGCATGCAGCGGCGGCCGCCGCGTGTAGAGCCTGCCATGCCACGTCGTACGCCGAATACCATCCGTTCGTGTCTTGAGACAGATAAACGTCTTGATTGGGCACGTCAAAATCTCTGGTGTCGGCGTTGGCATCCTTAAAACAAAACATAGGCACGCAAGGCGTGCAAGAGTATTTTTTTGTAAATTAAAAGCCTCTGGAAGTAGCAGCACTCAATGGACTCTTGACAGTTTGACTAAGTTAATTAGTTTGTTTGGTTACGATGTACAGAAAAAAAAAAAATTTAGAATTTGTTACACCTTAACAAATACAACATAAAGCCAAATTTTATTAAGGTTCGATTTTAACAATTTGATCAGTAGCTTTGTTTATGAGAACTTCAATGGATCTGTTAACAGCAAGACAGCTAAACGTGATGCAGCTATAATAACAACTAACAGTAAAGGCAGATTGGTGTTAATTCTGGGTAATTTTTCTGGTCTCATTTTATAACAAGAACTAATTTAATTAGAACATCATATCACGCAATTTCATGGTCCTATTCTGTATCCAGCACTGAACGTAGTTTCTTCGATTTTGATGTTCCAAGAAGGCACTTCAAATTATAAACGAGAAGACATTATTAAAGGTAAACAACGTTACTTAATTGAGACCTGAAGCAACCAGGCACCTGAAAGACTGTAACAATTTTATAAGACGCCACGAAATCTGCAGAGTCCTTGTCACATAACCCTTCCCAATGCCTGAGAGCCTCTTTGGTGACAACTTTGGTGACAAAAAACTGGGTTACGAAAAAGGTTTTGTCACTTTATGAGAAATGTAAATTTAACTCTATTAACTGTGAGAGGAATCTGTTTTAAGGTATCAGTATACCCCAAATGACAACCTCGCGTTGTCGCTCTTTCACGGTCGCGCGTTTCATAAAACCCCCAATAAAGTATATATTTTCTGAAAGCTTAATAATTGCAGATTTCGATAATTACTTGATTTAATTCAAGAAATAAAACCCTTTCCTAAAATAGTGATCATTTCCCAAAAGTATGTAGTTTCACAAATTGAGTTCGTTTCCGTTCAGAATTTAACGGGAGAAAGCGAGCGACATCGCTACGTTTTCTTCACACCTTGATCTAAAAAACCGTGTCGGGGAATTTTGATTACTCGTCTGGTTTGCTTTTTATACGCTGTTAAAATTTAAGTTTCTAAAAAAAACTCATTGCCTTTGCTTAAATGCTCATTACTTTCGAAGGAGTCAAAAAATTAAAATTCCCCGACACGGTTTTTTTGCCACATTATCGGGCAACATTCTTGCCAAATTTCAGCGAAAATGGATGAAAATTGGCTGTAAACGAACTGGAAACGTGCGCCTCATTTGATGAGATTTTAGTTTTGAGAAATAACGCAAAATACACTTTAGGGCGGTTTTTCCGGTGTGGGGAGATTAGATCTCAAATGATTGAAAAGTAATTACCTGTTGATTGATAAAGTGAGGGCTCTTCTTACATAGACAATAGGGCTCGCATTTACAAGTCGGCCCGCAAAGCGGTCTCAAATGGTATTTACTGGCAGCAAATACCAACAAAGCTCCCTGTTCCGCCGCTCCACTCACTCACTCAGATCGAGTTTTGGAACGATGCTGAAGGCAAAATCTACTGAAGAGATCCAAAAAAAGTGATAGAGGAAGTAACGCGGGGAATTCGCACGGTGAGTCCGCGAAAGAAACCATGCTTAAAGAAATGAGAGAATCAGGGTAAGAACGCTTCTTTTACACGTTGCAGTAGTAGTATTAGTTGACTATTCAGAATTTCAGCGAAGTGCGTGTGTAACTTCGGGCAGAGAGAATCGGCCGTGTATCTGCAAATCGGCCGAAAGAATATTGTAACAGTTTTCCACGCAAATGTGGCAAAGCTCGGCGGTGCTTTCTGAATCTTCCGCAAACGAGTACAGATAAAAACCTTCGGTGAATCTTCTACAATGACATGGCGTCGTAAAATGCTGGCATATTTCGGTTGTAAAAACTGGGGCCTCGAAGGCGAACGGAGCGGCTGCGACCCAAAACTATTCAGAAAACACGAAAGCGCACATTTAGAAATAAAGGAGGAATGTAAATGGAACAGTTAGAGCGCTTCAGCCCATTCCTTATTAAATGCTTTCGAGGTTTTCCGTTTCGGTGCCTTCTTCGCATTTGAAAACGGACACGATCTTTTGCGTTTCTTTTTTGAAGACATCTTCCACCAAAAACAAATCGATTACGCGTGACAGACAAATCAGTAATTTCGCAAAACAAACCATGCCGCGGTTTACGTGACTTTCAATGGCATTTTAGTTGATAGTGACAACTTGTTGACAGCTTCCAATTAGAGATAATTTATTCATAGAATCGTTTTTCCTTTATAACTTTGTCTGGGAGAAGCCTTTTTTCGCGGAACTTTTTGCATTTAAAAGAACTCGATGGGATGTACATGGGAATACCAAAAACTAAAATTTGGCAAAATGATCGATTTTGGGGTATACTGATACCTTAAAACGAAAAAACGACTTCGTCGTTTCAAGGTCTAAAGTAATCTAATTATTTCGCGGTTTTCTTGCCGCCATGTCATGGAATATTTGAAGAGTTTCCATACCACAAACCTTTTAGGAAATCTCTGCTAAAAATTTCCATTTTATTTAGTATTCTCATTGATGTAAACTAACAAATAAAATATCTTGTTACATTTACTTGCAATAAAAACAAATTTCAAAACTCAGCTGTGTTCTTGTTCATTACTAGCCGTTCGTTATATCTTTGGTTTTGACAGAGAAAACCACTTCAATTGAGTATCGATTTTCCAAGAAACGTTTCAACGAGCATAAAACGTAAATTTAACTGTAGTAAACGTTAACAGCGCTACTTAATTGAGACTTATCTTACATTCACAAACTGAAACATTTGGCGGAAACATAACTTGAATGATTTGGACTTCATTCTCGTGAACTTCACGTAATGCAATCAATATCGATTGAAACCTCGCCATCCCAACACTGTATTCTGCAGTAACATGCATCCTAGCTGTCGAAAAGTAATGGGAAAAGCAAAGCCTTGATCACACGTTAGTGTCGGCTGATCGCATTCTGAATTCTTTTGAAACCCAGCAACAGAGTCATGGGCTTAACCGCAGTAAACACAGCATCGCCAATGTCGGAATGAGGCCAATACAAGAAAAGATGTCCATTCTAGCATTTTTTCGATAAGCATTGTGCATCTATTTGTAAATGTATTTGGTTAGAAATAAACGCCACTCTAGTGGCCAAATTTACTCCAGCTCAGTCTCTGTGATTCACTGAATTCTAGCCGCGAGCACGAACGCAATTATAGTAATATAGCGTTAAACAATTTTTTAAGGCACCGCTCTTGGCATAAAAGAATATTCAGCCTAGGCCGGAAAAACAATATTCTTACAGAAAAAAGTGTACCCAAACGAATCAAATTACTTGGCATTCTTTCTGTAAAATAATTCTACTATATAGCAAAAGAACGGACTGTTAACAATTCCAAAGGGTAATATTTGCACACGTTAGATAAATGATATACAGAAAACAGACACATAATGGCACATGGATTATTAAAGAGCTGACCAGCTGTTACCTAAGCAAAAAAAAAAAATGCACAGCGCGGAAATGCCCTTTTTAGAAAATTAAAAGGAAAACGTACAAGTAGCTGTATTTCTCCATATAACGGAGCGTTTTGCTCTTGGATGTGTACTTAATGGTAATTTTCGTGCAGGTGAAATTAAAAGCTAAAGATATTACTTACACAGACTTCTGTAAAAAGAGGCCGAATTTGAAACATAAAACAAATTTGAAACATAAAACGTTAGCAAACCGTTAGGTCGTAACTAAACATTATTATAATTACAAGTAAAATACCGTCAATGTTTACGACCTAATTGTATTGTCGCTCACAGAAGCGTGCGCACGATCGATTATTGTTAATTTTGAAAACTAAAAGGTTTTATGTTTCAAATTCGGCCTGTTTTACAAACGCCTGTGTAAGGAACATATTTTTAGATTTTAATTTCACCTGCTCGAAAATTACACAGGCAAGTGCAAAGCTCTCCGTTATGTGGAAGAAAACAATTAATTGTATAGAAGACATTACCGTACTAACATGTACGTTTTTGGTTAGGTATCATCTGGTCACCTGGTCAGCTCTTTAATAAGCCATTAGTCATCATTGGTCTGTTTGCTGTAATAATATTTCTGAGTGACGTTTCCAAATATTGCTCCGCTTTGAAATTGTCAACTGCCCGTTCCTTTGTAATAAAGACCATTTAAAAGAGAAAAACGCCAAACATCTCGCCCAGTTCTCAAAAGAACCCGCTTGCAAGAAGAGCCTAACTTGTCGCAGAAGAGTTATAGCAAAGAACAAAGTGAGCCAGAAACGCCCGTTGGAGTAAGTTTCGTCTTTTAGTGGATAAGTGGCTTACTATTAACATTATCAGCGTTAGATAGATTTGATGTAGTCGCTCTCGATAAAGTAAGCCAATTTTCAATCTGTACCAACGTAGTATAATATTTTCTTCAAGATAACGTTTCATGTTTTTTTTTGTTAAAATACAAGAACCAAGCAAAAAATAGTACGCAAAATGTTGCAAATCGATTACACTACTATCTACAAGGTCTCTCTGGTAGATTAAGTCTGCGTTTGAACTGAGTGGCCCATCGATATCGAACTGGTTCGTATGTCCAGTCTCCGTAGCATGAAGCGAATAGGACTATCTCCCCTCTCCCCTCTCTCCTCGATGGGGTTCTGCTGGTCCATCGCGGAGTTTTTTTCCATCATTCACCTCACCGGTACCTAGTCAGACACATTTTACAATTTTTAGACGTTTTGGTTAAAGACGATAAAAACGACAAAGGAAAACCATTCCCCCCACACCCCCCCCGCCCCCTTCCTCAGTAGGCCAGGCATTCTGTACTTTACAGTTGCTGCATTCCAGTTCTATCAGTCGTTATTGTTCTTGATTTTTTTCTCTTACACTTGCAGAGACATGAAGTTCACTTTCGCTGTTATATTTCTGTCCGCCCTCATCTTCAATCCAGCAATGAATGCTGAGGGAAGTGTGATCCAGAAAGAGGTGAACAATTACCCATTTTATTTTGTATCATTTGATCTGAATATGAGGACATTTGCCGGTTAGATTGAGATTAAAAAAAACCTAACATGTGTTAATTGAACACAATGACTATTCCACCCACCATGAGCTGTTGAGGTCTTATTTTATTCACCGTATGTGATCGGCAGTATTGTCGCTCAGTGACTTCAGATGCTGGTCAAAATGGCGGGTGATTTGAGGGCTAAAAGCGTATACGGTTAGACCTAGCAATTGAACATGTAAACATCATAGAAAAGTATATTCGAAGTTCCTGAAGTGAAAAGGAGGCATGTATAGTCCGTTCATAGAGCGTAAAAAGGTACACATATTACGCTATCGGTAAAATGAAGCGTTTCTCGGTTCAAGCTTGAATTGTGACCTTTTCTTCCTCTTCAACTTTGTTTTTAACGTTTTTTGAGTTATTTTTTTTAAAAAATACTTCTTAGTTGACAGGTCTGGGCTGTGTTAGGAGTGCATGAGTGAGTATGTGATATACGGTCGATATAGAGTGAGTGAGTGAGTGGGTGAGAGATATGTATGAGATTGGGGCTACTATGAACAACCAATCAAATTGCCGCTTGTAAAGGAACCATGAGTGTGAAGATTAGAATGGACATCTTTTCTTGTATTGGCCTCATTCCGACATTGGCGATGCTGTGTTTACTGCGGTTAAGCCCATGACTCTGTTGCTGGGTTTCAAAAGAATTCAGAATGCGATCAGCCGACACTAACGTGTGATCAAGGCTTTGCTTTTCCCATTACTTTTCGACAGCTAGGATGCATGTTACTGCAGAATACAGTGTTGGGATGGCGAGGTTTCAATCGATATTGATTGCATTACGTGAAGTTCACGAGAATGAAGTCCAAATCATTCAAGTTATGTTTCCGCCAAATGTTTCAGTTTGTGAATGTAAGATAAGTCTCAATTAAGTAGCGCTGTTAACGTTTACTACAGTTAAATTTACGTTTTATGCTCGTTGAAACGTTTCTTGGAAAATCGATACTCAATTGAAGTGGTTTTCTCTGTCAAAACCAAAGATATAACGAACGGCTAGTAATGAACAAGAACACAGCTGAGTTTTGAAATTTGTTTTTATTGCAAGTAAATGTAACAAGATATTTTATTTGTTAGTTTACATCAATGAGAATACTAAATAAAATGGAAATTTTTAGCAGAGATTTCCTAAAAGGTTTGTGGTATGGAAACTCTTCAAATATTCCATGACATGGCGGCAAGAAAACCGCGAAATAATTAGATTACTTTAGAC
>JAHPZR010028292.1:0-15000 GCA_019787425.1 Platygyra sinensis
AAAGCGGCGATTAGGCGTCGATATCACCAACATCCCTCACAACACAACGAGTTTAATGACAAAGTAGGGAATCGTTTGACATTATCACAACCAGCGATGTCGACCTTTCGTCTGTATTACTACCTTTTGACAAGCCGTTAAAACCTAAGAAACATCACAAATATTAGCCAGCGAATCGAAACTGGAAACAGAAACAATCCAGCAACTCACCATATGATGAAAGACGGCATAACTTAACAATTCACAACTAAGCGTTCTTTTCACCAGCAAAACTACTGATGTATTATGGTCTACATCATTTCCATGGAAAAACAAGAAGGGCGGAACGGACTTAACATTAACGATTTGTTGAGGAACAGCCTCAACAATAATTTATCCCTTTCAAGTAAAATTTTAGACTACTCTCAGCTTCAACAATCCCAGGAGTGTCTAGTGAGAACTGGGAACTGATCCAGTTGCGCGAACATTATGCAACGAGCGTAAGAACATTATGGATTGGATAGCAAATCTAAAAACGGAACGGACTAAACATTAACGATTTGTTGAGGAATAGCCTCAATAATAATTTATCCCTTTCAAGTAAATTTTCAGACTACTCTCAGCTTCAACAATCCCAGGAGTGTCTAGTGAGAGCTGATCCTGTTGCGCGAACATTACGCAACGAGCGTAAGAACATTATGGACTGGATGGCAAATCTAAAAATAGCTTGGGAAGGATTAACATGACAATAAGGCTTTCATGAGGATTAATTCTCTCATTCATCTTCCGGGATGTTCTTTGAACTCCATTTCTGAAGACTCGTTTTTTGAAATCTTAAGTTATTGAAGAAACTGTAAGTAGAAATTACACCAAATTTTAAATGTATCGTGTTTGACCGACTATGGTCCTTACTTGAATAAACTACGATCTGAGCAAAGCCACGCCCGTAACCAGGGGTGGTGCACGGGGTGCGTTCGCACCTCCCCACAGGCCCCAAAGGTCCGCATTGTGATACTCATTATCCAGGTTTAGGAGTGCAGTCGGTTTTACAAAAAAAACTGAAGTTTTAAACTTAACAAAATCAAAGAATAGAAAAAGCAGTAATGTATTCACTGGGAAACTAAAACCAGCTGCAGTCTAGCAGCCCGAGTCATTCAGAACATTTCAATGAGCGCGCGAAGGTCCGAGCTTATCTAAATGAATAATGAAATAAATGAACGTGTGCAAGCTTTGCACGGGAGTTTAGACGAGCGAGCCAATGACAAGGGAGCGATCTAAACCAAAGTACAGCAGTAGGCTTTTGTACTCTTATTTATTACTCTTATTTCCTCACTAAAATGCTCCACCTTAATGCTCCATTTTTCCACTATAATGCTCAGTTTTTCGCCAGAAAAGTCACTAAAATGCTCGGTTAATGCTCATACCTTGGGGTTTTTAAATTTTCTTAATTTCAACGTTTCAACACATGCAATTAACAGTTCAGAGTGCTTAACAAAATCGTATAAGTTAGTATATCAAGTTGACGACAACATATGTAAAAGTTTCAATACACCATAAGCTAAGCTGATTCATTGTTATTCTGTTAATCCTTTGTCCCCTTTCAAATGATACTTGAGTGAAGAGGTTAAGTTAAGATATCACACTGGAAAATTTGAACCATTTACAGACTTTACGAAATGTCTGTAAATCCTGAATTTACAGACTTGGTACTTTTCCTGATTAAAAACAAAATGTCTGTAAATTTATTTTACAAACATTTTATTTAGTTTTTAGTTCTGTTCATTTCAAAATGTTTGTAAAATGTTTGTAAATTACAGCAGCTAGAATAAGAGGATAGGAGTCATAATTTACAGACTAAACAAAATCTTCTCAGAATGCTTGTAAATTTACCACTTACAAAGATTTTACAGGATTAGTCTTATCATGTAAAATCTCTGTAAATTGACATAGTCAGGGCACCATAAAATCTCTGTAAATTGACATAGTCGGGGCACCGTAAAATCTGTGCAAAATCTCTGTAAATTGACATAGTCGGGGCACCATAAAATCTCTGTAAATTGACATAGTCGGGGCACCATAAAATCTCTGTAAATTGACATAGTCGGGGCACCATAAAATCTCTGTGAATTGACATAGTCGGGGCAACATAAAATCTCTGTAAATTGACATAGTCGGGGCACCATATAATCTCTGTAAATTGACATAGTTGGGGCAACATAAATATCTGCAAAATCATTCATAAAGCCACCTGAACATCAATACACTGGTTTTTTTTTGCTTGAGCTACTGAAAGTGTGGCTAATAGCACAGTTACAGAAATGAACGAAGCATGTGCCTTGAGGATCACATCAAGTAGCGCCTTGACAAAAACGGCCAGCTCGTACAAAGATAATAACAAATTACATATTCGACCGGACACGCGTACGCACGCTGTATATGAAGCAATTCCCGGCAGGACGTCTGAATCTTTCTAGAGTTAACGACTAAGATCGATGATAATCGATGAAAATCAATATAATCGAGAGCAATTACGAGGACTAGAATTGTGAGTATCGATTTTTATCGAAAAATTGAGGCAGTCGATAATAATCGATTAATTATTATCGATTACATTGATTATATCGATTGCCTTCCGATATAGTCGGCCAGGGCACCATAAAATCTCTGTAAACTGACATACAACGTAGACATGCCGTAATGATTCGATTTAGCGCCGTTCTTCCAAGTAAGCGCCTCTTCGAATGCGTTCTTATTAGGGCCCCTAACATCAATAAGCGCCCCTATGCAAGTATTATAATATTACAGCGCCATTAGTGTACTTATCAACCGAGGTTCATCTTCCATAATTGCTCACATACGTAATATTGTCAAGGCCCTGCTAAAAGTTACCATTCAACAGCCCTTGCTCGGTCATGTGTTAACCAATGGTCACATCATAAATTGGGGCTATTTTGACATGTCAGCGTGAACTGAACTTTCATTGGAAAATTATAGACTGTTTATTCAAGAGCTAAAACTTTCCCTTAATGTCAATGACGGTGGTGAGAAGTTATTGATTTATTTTTATAAATCAATAAAATCCTTATGATTTTTAGACAGGTTAGCGAACTGCTGCAGAACATTTTAACCATCACTTTTAAAAATGTCTGTAGACTACCATACGAAACGTCAAGTTTGGCATTAAAATGTACTGTAATACAATGCATGCAAAAATGTATATCACTGCTGTTTGTGTTAGATTCTTAATCAAGCTACGATGGCTAACTCTGAGTTCATACGATATTGTTATTGTTTTTTTTTTTTTTAATATTTCGTTTTTTCTCAAAAAAAGAAAAGAAATAAGCCTCAGTCCCGCGTAAGCGCCCTCCCATGACGTTTTGAAAGTATACCTGAGCGTCCCAGGCGCTAAAAGTCGAAAATCATTAGTGGAAAAATGGAGCATTAAGGTGGAGCATTTTAGTGAGGAAATAAGAGTAATAAATAAGAGTACAAAAGCCTACTGCTGTACTTTGGTTTAGATCGCTCCCTTGTCATTGGCTCGCTCGTCTAAACTCCCGTGCAAAGCTTGCACACGTTCATTTATTTCATTATTCATTTAGATAAGCTCGGACCTTCGCGCGCTCATTGAAATGTTCTGAATGACTCGGGCTGCTAGACTGCAGCTGGTTTTAGTTTCCCAGTGAATACATTACTGCTTTTTCTATTCTTTGATTTTGTTAAGTTTAAAACTTCAGTTTTTTTTGTAAAACCGACTGCACTCCTAAACCTGGATAATGAGTATCACAATGCGGACCTTTGGGGCCTGTGGGGAGGTGCGAACGCACCCCGTGCACCACCCCTGGTTACGGGCGTGGCTTTGCTCAGATCGTAGTTTATTCAAGTAAGGACCATAGTCGGTCAAACACGATACATTTAAAATTTGGTGTAATTTCTACTTACAGTTTCTTCAATAACTTAAGATTTCAAAAAACGAGTCTTCAGAAATGGAGTTCAAAGAACATCCCGGAAGATGAATGAGAGAATTAATCCTCATGAAAGCCTTATTGTCATGTTAATCCTTCCCAAGCTATTTTTAGATTTGCCATCCAGTCCATAATGTTCTTACGCTCGTTGCGTAATGTTCGCGCAACAGGATCAGCTCTCACTAGACACTCCTGGGATTGTTGAAGCTGAGAGTAGTCTGAAAATTTACTTGAAAGGGATAAATTATTATTGAGGCTATTCCTCAACAAATCGTTAATGTTTAGTCCGTTCCGTTTTTAGATTTGCTATCCAATCCATAATGTTCTTACGCTCGTTGCATAATGTTCGCGCAACTGGATCAGTTCCCAGTTCTCACTAGACACTCCTGGGATTGTTGAAGCTGAGAGTAGTCTAAAATTTTACTTGAAAGGGATAAATTATTGTTGAGGCTGTTCCTCAACAAATCGTTAATGTTAAGTCCGTTCCGCCCTTCTTGTTTTTCCATGGAAATGATGTAGACCATAATACATCAGTAGTTTTGCTGGTGAAAAGAACGCTTAGTTGTGAATTGTTAAGTTATGCCGTCTTTCATCATATGGTGAGTTGCTGGATTGTTTCTGTTTCCAGTTTCGATTCGCTGGCTAATATTTGTGATGTTTCTTAGGTTTTAACGGCTTGTCAAAAGGTAGTAATACAGACGAAAGGTCGACATCGCTGGTTGTGATAATGTCAAACGATTCCCTACTTTGTCATTAAACTCGTTGTGTTGTGAGGGATGTTGGTGATATCGACGCCTAATCGCCGCTTTAAATGTCCGACTCGGACAATTATTCCTGCCCTCTTTATCATAGTAAACGATTTCATTAAACTTACAACAGTGCGGTATTTGATGGAATCCCACTCGGTACGTGCCTGGTAAAGTTACATTCAACTTTTATCCTCGTCTTGCCAAAAGGAGCACAGCAAGACGTGCCTGCATGACGAACACTTTCACCCGCTACTGGCAGCCACCGGACCAAGATCATTTTTGTATCACGCGATTTAAAATCACCACAGAACCTATCGCTATCTGTTCACATACAAAGGTTCCGTAAATGAGAGTAATGAGAGTCACTGGCTTAGTACTGCTATGCAGCAAATAATTGAGAATTATTTTTTGTTAAAACCCGGCTTGTTTTTAGAGCAGAGTGCCATATTGGGCTGACTCAAATGGCAGCCATCCTCTAAACCACTGAATCGTTAACGCTGCCAACGGTTAAACTTTGATAATAAATAAATATCGACGAAATAAATAGTACTATGGCGAGCAATGGACCCAGGTTAGGGTGGAGTGGAGCAAGACACTTTGTGTACTGCTGAAACGGGGCGGACCTAGTGATGCCATTATGGTTTTAGACAACAAAATAAAGTCTAGACTGCGACCAGTCTCTCCATTCTCTCTGTTCGCTTCGTTATTGCTGACCGTCCATATTTATACAAAGTAAATAAGTGCGTACGAATAAAAGCATTGATTGCTAGTGACGCAAATTCCAGTTTTCGTACTAATAATTAAAAATCCTTCGACAAGATCTTGCAAGAGGGTTCAGTATGGTATCGGTAACATGAACACATTTCTCCTCCACTGTTTTTTTGTAAATAAATAAATGACAAAAAAAATGCTTGAAAACTCTCTTTTATGTACGCTCATGAATAACCTGAGTGTTGCGTTTCGGTCACGAGACAACCTCCTCTTCCCTGATATTCTTTAACTTCCTTTCAGCACTACAATATGCGTCAGTAAAGTCCAAACTGAATGGTTATTTTAATTTCCTCGTATACGTAGCAATGCTTAATTCGTATTAAGTTTGCAACTGAGACATTTCGTTGCTCAGAAAACAAAACAAACTGTGTATGCAGAAGAGAAACTCAAGCGCCCATTGTCGGCCTCGTGCGTGGGGTTGTATAAAGCTGTTCCGAGAAAGGTTGTCTCGCAAACGGGGAAAAGCTTACGCGACAATGTCGAAAGTGTTTATGAGTAATGGTGATTTTTACGGTTGCTTGAGCGAACCTCAAGCCCGGGACCTCAAGGTGTTTCAGCGTGGTGGAAGGAAACATCACAAACACATGCAATCGTTTTCTTTCGTTCCTTGTTGCTGAATCGCCTTTAACCTCAATTACGCAAAGCTTAACTCTTATTACCCATAATGCCAATCGGCATTGTCGCGTACGCTTTTACACTTGTGGGACAACCTTTGTTGAAACAGCTGTATGAAATCTACCTCTACCTCAGTAGTTCGAAACCTAATTAATCTTAGCTGTCTCGCTGTAGGACGAAAGTGTCGTTGATTATTCGTTTAGAAAGCTCTCTATTTCTAGAAACTAGATGCCTATACTGTAATTTGCCGTTTAATTATCTCACCTAAAGCAGTTTCCATTATAGTTTAGTCTGGGAAATCTAGGGCCCGTTTGAATTAAATGCTGAGTCAGATGACTCCAAGCTTTTTTCAATCATTCGTGTTTTATCTGCCCCGACAATATCAAGCTTCACACTAGAAGCTAGGAATGAATGTGCAAGCCTTGAAAATTTGAGGCTTTTACAGTAGCGGCGAACCCGAGCTTAATGTCCCTTTGCGCACAAGTCTTCCCACCGCTTTCAGCTTTTTCTCTGGCTTCTGGGCGAGTGTCATTGGGTTATAGGTATTCAATTAAGGGGATTTCTCCCTCCTAAGCATGCTATACGGCGACTCCCTAGGCCTCCAAAACACATCTTCCTTGCATTCTGCATCGATTTTGCGTACATTCTTCTTTCGATAACGTCACTGGCCAATTAGCCCTATTCTTCGTTACTGCTATATACGAAGTTGTGTACGTTCCCAATAAGTGGCTTCATCTTTAATAAATTATTGTGTTTAAATTATTGTGTTTAAATTTGGCTTCTGGGCGAGTGTCATTGGGTTATAGGTATTCAATTAAGAGGATTTCTCCCTCCTAAGCATGCTATACGGCGACTCCCTAGGCCTCCAAAACACATCTTCCTTGCATTCTGCATCGATTTTGCGTACATTCTTCCTTCGATAACGTCACTGGCCAATTAGCCCTATTCTTCGTTACTGCTATATACGAAGTTGTGTACGTTCCCAATAAGTGGCTTCATCTTTAATAAATTATTGTGTTTAAATTTCCATCAAAGGATAATAAGCATCATTATGGAACATCTTAGGTCAAAACTGATATCGATTCCTGCTTGTTAAAGTATTTTTCTTTCATATAAGAAGGGGTATCGAACGACAGACTACATTTGCACGTTTAAGGTAGGCAATCAGTATCTTGCGAATTTCATGCTTGAGAATATACATTTTATGAAGGATTAGGGAACTAGTTAATTTAAGCACTGACTAGCCGTAAATATCGCCTCGGAGTCAAATCAGCTGGCCAAAATCAGTCTAAACATTATAGAAATCGTGCAGAGCAGGGAACAGGGATGGCGCAGTGGTGAGAGCGCTCGCCTCCCACCAATGTGTCCCGGGTTTGATTCCCAGGCCCGGCGTCATATGTGGGTTTAGTTTGTTGTTGGTTCTCTTCTCTTCTCCGAGAGGTTTTTCTCCGGGTCCTTCGGTTTCCCCCTCTCCTCAAAAACCAACATTTCCAAATTCAAATTCGATCTGGAATTGTCAAGCACTGTATCATGAGTCTCTGGCTCGGGTGATTGCGCAAGCACTCCCTGTGTTTGACATTAAATTTGATTTACATTTACAAGTTCACTTCAACAGTGATTAATTTAGTGTTGGAGAAACAAATCCACTTCAAGTACTAGTGCCTATTGAAGCTCACGGGAAGTTTGAAGAACTCGCTAGGTTCAATACAGTCACAAAACTTAAGATAAGCCTTCTCTGAAATTCACAACATTCAGAAACAGTCGGCAGTCCATAACTATCCACATCACTATTAACTGAAAGTATGAACACGCGAAATCCTTAGCTTACCTCCCCAAAAAATCATTGGTCGCTCATCTGAATTAAGGCATGGGCCCTGCATGTATGCGATGTTTTAGACATTTTTTTTTTCTAAATTTAATTTTTTTTTACTAAAAACTTGGCTTGTAGTTGTTTATTTATTTGTAAAATGTTTTCTTTCTAACAATTTACTCGACTTAAGTGTTCACTTGTGAGACCACGCTCTAAACTGAAAGAAATATAATTGCTTATGTTACGAGATGTAAACGTACTAGAAAACTCTCATTTTTTTCTCTCGAAACCTTTACCCCACCTGGGCATATGTCGTTCTATACAGGGATTCTGAAAGTATTATATTCTTTGTCTTTATTTCCTATTTCCGCCTAGTCCCAGCCACTCTCCAATGGATATGCATTGTAATTGAAACAAAAGAAATAAATCTATCAAACCCCGATTAGTTCTTTAAACTTGGTTGTTATAGCCATTCACATGAATCAAAATTAGTCAAGAATTACGACTGCAAACTATCGTAAATTTTAGTTGATGTGGCCAGTCACGCGACCAAGGTGCAAAGTTATTGAAACCAAAATATAAAACACTTACTTAACCCTATAGGAGTTAATGAGCGATAGCTTCAATGTATTTTAAATCAGACCACCCCCTCCAAATATAGCTAGACCCTTAATTCACTTGAGCGGCAAGTGTCTGTCGCGGAAGCAAAAACACAGGCTGTTTCCTTGAGCAACAAGGCTGCTGCTTGGCCGAGTGGTTAAGGCGCCGAACTTCAAGTCTGAAGATCGCGGGTTCGAGTCCTGAACTCACCACTAAACAGGAGGTTGTGTCTTGCTAGACCCTTGGTCAACTGTTTAGTTCTCTGTTGATTAAAATTAGGCGTGCCTTACCTCGACCAAATATTCCGGTTTGAAATTCTGGGCATTTCCATGCGACGAATGGAACAGTATCTTCCGGTTCGTTGAACTAACCCGTTCCAGGTCATTAGGTTCCAAGTTTCGCGCGAAAATACGAAATCAAACGGAAGACTCTTTTCCCTTTGTTCACTTGCTTAAGGATTGCTCGACAACTCTGAAGTTCAAATAAACGATGTATAAAGTGAGGATGACAATATAACTTTATTAATCCTAAGAAATTAAAAGGAGTACGTGACTACATTAATGGTGCGATACCTCTTTATACGAGCTCAAGAGCCACTTTCGAATGAAGAGCGAGGTGTTCACTCGAGCGGTTATGCTCACATCTCACGTAGCTCGCATCTATTTGCATTAAAGCTTGTTAAGGCTACTCCATTACAATAATGTTGAAGTAAGATATTTCAGTCGTTTTCAATTGTTTGTTTATTATATTTAGAAGCTTCAGGATCAACCATGTTCAATTGAATTTCCAGGCTCGGAGAAATTAAGTCCAAGCGAGAATGGTCGAATGGAACGGAATTTTCCCGTTAATCCTATTTTCCGGATTTTAATTTAGGCCAACTTCGCGAGGTACATCCAAAATTTCGGAGTGAAATTCCGGAAAAAATGCCTGTTCCATTCGCTCCCCCACCTGGAATTTCCGGAATATTTGGTCGAATATGGAAAGATCTTGAATTTGTACTCACAGGTTTTGCTCTCAGCCCTTGAATTTTTGAAGAAATGGCGACGTTAAGTTATCAACAGCTATTTGCAATCACCCATTGCCTTCTGGTCTGGTTTGGTGCTGTCAGAAGTGTTGAGGGACTTCCCGCGGGAGTGGAAATAAAAAAAAAATCAAGGCTTTGTGGTAAGATGCTCCTAATATTTTGTTCTCAAATCCAGCTCAGTGTTAAATCAAAATCTGCTTTTATCAAACGGTTAGTTAATAAAGTATTTCTTCCTGTAATTCTCAAAATAGAAACTGCTTTCGCCAATAGTTTGATCTTATCTCTTAGAGCTCACCGTTTCTCCCTCCTGCTTTTACTTATCAGTCACGTAATCTCTTAATTCTCAGTATAAATCGTTTTCACGTGACGTCATCACTTTCTTAAATCCTAAACTAAGGAGTCACGAACGCCTTTATCCTCACCGAGCATAAGAAGTGGTAAAGTTATTTAGAAAACAGTCCTAAGAAAGCACGCGCGCTGATTGGTTGAAAATCGTGTTTGTATAACTCGATGGAGACACAGAACTAGCGCGCGCTGTTGACGTAGTGATGGCGCGAGCAAAGAGAATTTACATTTCGATAATCAAAGTTAACAAGTTGTTTTCCTTTTTCTCGTCGTGGTGTTTTCTAAAAGAAATAGAAAACATGTACATCGTGTTTGTATCGAGTTATACAAACACTCGTGAAAGTTTGGGAGAACTCGAAAAAGCTGTGGAAACACTCGCCTGCGGCTCGTGTTCCCACAGCATTTCTCGTTCTCCCAAACTTCCACTCGTGTTTGTATAACTCGATACAAACACGGTACATGTTTTCTATTTCTTAAATTATGCAATTTCAGAGATCAATACAAATGATTCAAATCACTGTACGAGCTGATCGAGCTGTAAACATGCGATCGTCTGTTGAAATCGTATCCTATCCTCACGATGCATGCCGCCTTAAATTTTCGAAATTTTAAGGTGGTTCTGAACCCCATGTACAGAATTTTTTTAAACTTTGCCAAAAGTTGCATCTTATCCTGCTTATCAAAATTCTATAAGAAGAAAAAATTTCACCGTGCCGTTTTTGAAATGTAAGCGCTTAAAGCTGAAATTAAGGGTGTTTTTAGCAGGTCATAGTGCTGCTATGGTAACCTATTGTGTCACAAAAATAATACCAACGTGTTCACCAGTGATTGGGAAGTTTTTTGATGCCTTGATTGTAGCATCAATTGATAAAGAGTGGTAATTATGACCCATCAGAATCTACGTCTTTGAAAGTGCTGGAAACTGTTTGAGCCACCTTAAGTTGATTATCTGAGAAACCGCTTTGAAGTTCATTCGATCCAGATTCTAAATTGTGGAAAAAAGCATTGCTCATCGAGGTTTTTGGCGAAACTTGCATAAATCTATTTATTTCAGCGATGTCTTTGACCGAAAGACCCGGTCACACGTGGATTTGTCAGACACAAATCAAACCTAGCTGGGCGCGAAAGACTCGCACAACAATCCAAAAGTATATTTAGTAATTGAGAAAAGGACAAAGAACTGGTTTATTGACTCATGGGCCTTGATATTGGAATATTTTCAGAGTTCTAGAAGTCCAGAGTTCTCTTCGAAAAGTCCTGCTCAGTGAAACGTGTCACGAAAGCCGTTTGTTAGCACGAGGTTCTGAAATCTACATTGCCAAGTCCAGAGGTAAGTGCGTACACCTTTCTCGATCAATTTAAGTCAATTTTTGGATTAAGTGACTCCCAGGCTGTGCTACTGGTGTATTTTCAGAGTTCTAGAGGTTCAGAGGTCGCTTAGAGAAGTCCTGTTTTGTGCAGCATGTCACGAAAGCGAAGTCTCCGCCACGAGGTTTTGAATTCTACATTCTCAAGTCCAGAGGTGTTATAGGTAAGTTAAGTGCGTGTAGCTTTCTCGATCAATTTAAGTTAATTTGTTGATAAAAAAGCATCGAAGTCTATTCGAATTAGAGTCAAAATTGTGGAAAGCCGCATTGCTCATCTAGGTCTTTGAGGAAACTCCATAAATTTATATATTTGCTCATCGATGTCTTTGACCGAAAGCCACAGTCACACGTGAATTTGTCAGAGACAAATCAAAACTAATCAGGCGCGAAAGACTCCACAAATTATCCAACCGCCAGTAATAGGGACAGACGACACGATAATAGCGAACAACAAACACTTTACTAAGGACAACAAGGCCTTTACAAGATGGCAGAGTAAAACCACACGAGGGCCACGAGAAGACGCCGGTACTACGCATGCGCGGCCGACAATAACCGCTGGCGCAACTTCTTCTTCTGTGTAAATAGAAAACTAACGTGTACAAAGTAAAAGAAACTTAACAAGAAGGTTGTAACAGATAGTGAATGTTCTTTTCTGCACTTAGTTAAACGGACTATTTCTGAAGTAACTGTCACCTAAAACACTAGTCAAGAATGTACTCCTGTACACAATAGGAAACGTCTCAAAACTCGGACTGAGTGGATCGTTTTCGAAATATAACAATACGTTTTGCCAAAACACGGCATTATCTACAACTTGTAGCATGCATTTGAGGAAATGTACAATATTTCGAAAATTATAGATCTTTAAGAGGCTTCATTATATGGCTAGTTTTTGTGGCCGATAAAACGCGCGCTCTGATTGGCTAAGTGCAGCTTCACGCCAGGACCTTATTCTCCCGTAATGCCCACGGGCCGATTACGGATTATGCAAATTAGGAAGGGAAAAATAACGAAATGTTATCCAAAGCTAGACCACAATTGCTTTTATTTACATGGAAAATCGTTGTGATGCAAGACGTTGAGTAACGATTAACATTCAGAGAGTTAATTATATTACTATTTTAAGGAAAAAATGAAGTTGCATCGGCAAATTACGAACGAGTTAATTGGTCAGGAAGAAATAGAAATGTTCATACATTAAAAATCAAAACCACGAAAGGAAAGGAAAACTGCCAGTGAAATTAAAACATTTTAGCAACATTTGTCATCAATAAACAAAGGAAGCATAGTAGAAGTTTTAGACTTACAGGCTGCTGTCCTTGACCACTTATTGCAAAGTTTTTAAGATATCGGAAAACGGATGGCGACGATTATGAACCTGATACCCTGTTGGGTTTGTAGCGAAGTATACAGAGGTTCCTTTCCGAAGGCAGGTCTCTTTTCACTGTCCTTCCACCATTCAAAAGGCAATTGGTGACACCAGAGCAGTACAGCAGTCAACATCAACAAATTCTCTTGCTGTAACTCAAGCCAGTTTAAGGACCATCAGATTTAAACAGCCAAGCGGTTTTTTTTAACGGTGTGGACATTTGCAGCATCTCCGAGCACCAGTTCAAGATCTCTAACGGGCCAGTAACTATAATCCAGGAACCTCAGAGAAGGCGAAGAGTTTTCATCGAAAGCGGCGACGAAGAGTATGCTGATTCCTTTTAAATTGTATTTTCTTTTACAAACACGGCCGCACGGCTATTGACAAAGTTTGAAACACTTTTCTGTAGGAATCGACGCTTGGCAGTTGATTCTAGAGAATGTCGATGAAAATTCTCTCGTCATATAGTAACACAAAGTGTACTAAAATACTTTGTGCGGCCGTATTGATCATTGTTTTCCAAAAATAGATATATTTTCTTAAACGGAGTAAGCGTTAGTTCGCTGAATTCTGTTATGCAGTTTGACGGTTTGGAAAGATGAATGAATAGATAAGCGCGCGCATCACCGAATGTGAATAAACGACTTCCCTTTAAATTTGGATGTTTTTTCTTTCTTTAGAACCGTTTTGTTAGCCATTTAATAAACAACTTAATAACCTTGATTGTTCGGTCGTTACGGGAAAATCTCAAACCTCGGCCTACTGTATTGACCTCGCTATCGCTCGGTCAATAGGGCAAGGCCTCAGTTTGAGATTTTTCCGTAACGACCTCACTCTCGGTGATTAAGTAGTTAATAAAGGCACCTAAAGATCTATAATTTTCGAAACAAGGCACATTTCATCCAACGCATGCTACAAGTTGTAGATAATGCCGTGTTTTGGCAAAACGTATTGTTATATTTCGAAAACGATCCACTCAGTCACGTTTGAAAAGCTTAGCAAAACTTTCAAATTCGTTGTTTGCAATCCGCGTCAATCTTCTCCATCCTTAACCATGCTTGTTCCTTTATTGGCTTATTGTCGTCTCTTTGATGTTTTTCTATCTTTACAAAGTGTTATTTTTAGGTTTCCTTCAATTTAACGGTTATTTTTTTCGATGTTCAAAATAACTCAAGATGCCGTGACTGAGCCCCTTTAAGTAGTTATTATTATATGGCTAGTGTTTGTAGCCGATATAACGCGCGCTCTGATTAGCTAAGTGCAGCTTTACACCAGGGCATTATTCTCCCGTAATGCCCACGGGCCGATTAGGGATTATGCAAATTAGGAAAGGAAAATACACGAAAGGTTATCCAAAGCTAGAACACATTTGCTTTATTTACTTTGAAAATCGTTGTGATACAAGACGATGAGGGACGATTAACATTCAAAGAGTTAATTATATTACTTTTTAAGGAAAAAAATGAAGTTACTTCGGCAAATTACGAACGAGTTAATTGGTCAGGAAGAAATTGAAATGTTCATACATCAAAAAGCAAAACCACCAAAGGAAAGGACAACTGCCAGTGAAATGAAAACATTTCAGCGATATTTGTCGTCAATAAACAAAGCAGGCATAGTAGAAGTTTTGGACTTACCGGCTGCTGTCCTTGACCACTTATTGGCAAAGTTTTTAATAAGATATCGGAAAACGGATGGCGACAATTATGAACCTGACACCCTGTCGGGTTTCAGCGAGTTTCAAGCGAAGTATACATGAGAGGTTCCTTTCCTAAGACAGGTCTCCCGGCATTCCACAGTTCTTTCACGATTCAAAAGGCAATTGGTGGCAACAGAGCAGTACAGTGGTCAACATCAACAAATTATCTTGCTGTAACACAAGCCAGTTTAAACATGTTCAAGGACCATCAGATTTAAACAGCCGAGTGTTTTTTTTTTTCCGGTGTGGACATTCGCAGCATCTCTGAGCGCCAGTTCAAGATCTTTAATGGCCAGTAACTATAATCCAGGAAACTCAGAAAAGGCGAAGAGTTTTCATCGAAAGTGACGACGAAGAGTAGTGCTGATTCCTTTTAAATTGTATTTTCTTTTACCGACACGGCCGCACGGCTTTTAAGCAAGTGTGAAGCACTTTTCTGTAGGAATTGACATTTGGCGGTTGATTCTTGAGAATGTCGGTGAAAATTCTCTCGTCATATAGTAACACAGCTGTACTAAAATACTTTTTGCGGCCGTATTGATCATTGTTTTCCAAAAATAAATTTATTTTCTTGACGGAGCTGACGGAGTACGCGTCAGCTCGCTGAATTGATTTGAAAAGATGAATGAATAGATAGGCGCGCGCATCACCGGATGTAAAGAAACGACTTCCCCTTGAATTTAGATTTTTTCTCTCTTTAGAACCGT
>JAHPZR010028294.1:0-16119 GCA_019787425.1 Platygyra sinensis
AATAAAAATATTTAATATCCAGTGACACGTACGTCTGAATGGAGGTATGTAAAGGGAACAGCTATCAGACGGACGATAAAGGTAGAAAAGTCTGCACAAAGGTATGTCAACACAGCAATACTTATAGGCCTCCTCGTCCAAGTAGAACGTTTTCACTTGATTGGACCAGTAATGGAAAGCTGTCACTTTCAAATGACCGCCATCAGGTGGACCAAGCTTGAGAGAGCCCCAGTCTTCCCAGTTAGTGGAGTAGCAGCATTCCTGTCTCAGCTGAAGTCCAACTAATCCAGTTAGTGTAGAATAATGATATACGAATTTGGAACGTCTGGACTCATAACACACTTCTGGCCACGAATACCACCAGCTCCAGGAGAATCTCCCCCAGTCTAGCCACGCCTGCCATTCAGTACAAGGACACGCCATCTGCCAGTCTGATTTTATTACTCGGTAGTACCAGTAACGAATAACCGCGTATTCATTAACAACAGCCCATGTTAAGCACTTCTCCAGTGCACCTTTCCCATCGCTGTCCTCGATCCTCCAAAAGTACCTTCCCCACGAACCCGTATTTCCTTTCTTCTTATCCAGATAATACATTGCAAATGTAGCCGAGCTGAAATAAAAAAGAGAAATTAAAGTTCCAACTTTTACCACATAAGATAAACAGTTTTTGACTTAATATCGAAAAAACCAAAGCCAAAGTTCTAGCCAATCATGGAAGACACTTACAATCCAATGAACCAATCTAAGAAAATATGTGTAACTAACACAAAACCCAGGAAAAAGTGCAAAAGGGTGACAATGGGTTTGTTATTACTTCTAAATCGTTGAGTAAAAAGCACAAGTTTTTCTCCACTAATCAGAAGCGTAGTAGTTATACTTATGAAAAAATGTTTCCTTTTAGTAAAGTAGTACGACTGCCGTTAGCACAGCATAAGAGTTTTGTTGCAATAAGCGACAAAACGTTAGAATCAGTATGAAATTGTCCCTATCTGTAAACTCTCTCTAGCTCTGCTGTTCTTCACCATTCTAATATAAGAGTAAATTTCGCTTCTCACGCTTCGTGGTTGTAATAATCTTTGCCATCATTTCCTGCGTTCCAGCCAGCGACAGGAAGACCGTAGTAACTTGTCCAATAACGGTAATACTCCCTGCAAGAATCAAAGTTACACAATTTGAACGTTTTTTTCTCTTAACCCCTCGGATGCAAGACGAACACTAATAACAAAACAAATAACAACAACAAAAGTACAAACAATAGTGAAAAAATTATTATTATCACCAGCAACGGTAACGAAATAACAATCTGGACTTGTCTAACACCATTGCTCCAACTGCAAATATGTCTCCATAAACTAAAACAATTCTTAAACATACGATTGGAAAATGTCCCAGAACAATTTCTTTAGCTATTGTAGGTTGTAATTTGAGTATTAAAAATAGAACACTCTGGTAGCCCTAGTTGGTTGGTTGGATTTGATCGATGGGAAACTTGATCGATAGATTGATTTCCACTACTTCGCAAAGGTCAAGCTTGGAATGCAAAAGCCTAAATCTTTTCACATGATAACGCTGATTGGATTCAATGCAAACCAACTTACAGATCCGCTGGAACCACCCACTGGATTCCACCATTAGGGTAATTGTACATCAAAAATGTGTTAAATCCATCTGTAATTATGACAGCTTGAAAAGTGTTACTCTAAAAGAGGAATTAAAATGAAGAACGATTGCAAATGAAAATGCAAGAAAATAATGTACTCCCTGTCATCGATCACATCGGGCGACTGCCAAAAAACTACTATGCTTACTTCAGTTAAGGTGGGTGGTTGCAGTTTCCAGTACTTTTCAAGACTTAGAGTTTGCTGGGTCATTATAACCATTCTGTACGGTTTGACGCCAACACCATGGTATCACCAAACTGCCCAATCATCGGGGAAGAAGTTGCTGTTAATTTTCTGGCACAATAGGTTACCATAGCAACAATATGCCCTGCTAAAAACACCCTTAATTTTAGCTTTAAGCGCCCTCATTTTTTATTATCGAATTGTAATCAGCATGATAAGATGCCACTTTTTGCAAAGTTTAAAGAATTCGATAATTCGATAACAAAAAATGGGGGTCATCGAGCTCGTTTTTGAGTTTTAATCGCTTAAAGCTAAAATAAAGGGTGTTTTTAGCAGGGCATATTATTGCTATGGTAACCTATTGCATGTTGTGCCACAAAATTAACAGCAGCTTCTTCCCCGATGATTGTGCAGTTTGGTGATACCATGATGTTGGCGTCAACCCGTACAGAATGGTGATAATGACCGATCAAAGGGCTGTAATAATCATCAAATTTTCGCATAAAAGCACGTTCTGCAATTTGAGCAGTTTTGGAGTAACACTATGGGAAAACCTACAACCTTGGACAAATTGTGTTGGAAAATGGCAAAAACATGAACTCATAATAAGTGCCAGCACCCCCATTCCCTCTTTCAAGGTTGGGAAATAGTCAAATGCAAACTTGCGTTAGATCAAAGTGTTTTGTCAACTTGCACGGGGGTGGGGAGGGGCAAAATGCGAAAAAAAAAAAAAAGGAAATTTCCAACCCTTGTGACCAAGGTTGTCTGAGAGCGCGTAACTCTGTCAACGCTTTTTCACTTGACTAATCACAGCGATATTTGGTTTCTGTAACAGCCTGAAGCTAAATATGAATTAGGGGTTAAATGGAGATAATGTGATCAACGGGTGACGTCACAGTGACGTCGGTCAATTTCATGGAGCAGCATTGCCGGATTTCATACCGTGAGGGTCTGGGTACAATCGGTGTATTATGGGATTAACAACACAAGACTCATATATTCAGGAAGAGCACACCGAGCTTTACAAAATCCTTAAGTTTCGTGTAAATTGCGCCAATATTGAACAAGCTACAGCCATTCAAAAAGGTAAAAATTTAGTAACAAATGTATGGATTGCGGGAGACTTGTCCGGAAATCCATACATTTTCCGGACAAGTGTCCGGCAATCCATACATTTGTTACTAATTTTTTTACCTTTTTGAATGGCTGTATCTTGTTCAGTATTGGCCCAATTAACACGAAACTTAAAGATTTTGTAAAGCTCGATGTGCTCTTTCTGAATATATGGGTCTTGTGTTGTTAATCCCATAATACACCGACTGTACCCAGGCCCCCGGCGTATGAAATCCGGCAATTGGTGTGGCATATACGATATGCTGGCCTTTCGAAATTAATCGCCATTTTTTTATCGCAATTCTTGCCAAAACACAACGAGCACATGTTTATCTTTGTTTTCTTTCCCAAATCCCATGAGAGGCACAAATTTGAACCGTTTTACCGACGCGTTACAATATTGCGTGACGGTTTTCAAACGGATTATCACTGAGAAGGACGTCAAAATGACGTCACAGCTCGGTTTGTGGATCATTTTGATGGCGGCATTCACCTCAGCACTCAAAATAACATAAAATCACAAAGACATTCGCTGATTGTAACATAAATTTCACGATTTACAACGGTTTCCAACTGCTTTATAAAGAAAAGAAAAGAGAAGATTTCTTTTATATTCGAGGTTAAGCATTTGTAAACCGTTGGAAATTCGTGGCTGACAAGTTTTAAATATAGCAAAAGATGTCTTCTTATACAGTTTTGTATCCCGATTCTAATTCCTTAAAATTTTTTTTTCTAACCATATCTATGACGTCACAATGGTGTCAAAACCACTTGTAAACCGTTTGTAAACCGTTCGAAAACCGATGTAAACCGTGTCTCCTGGCCCTAAAAGGTGTGTCTGGAATGACAATCGCTCATAGGAACACACTTTCAAAGATCTTAAACTACTTTTTACCTACGTACAACCTTTTGGAGGAAAAATGGGCTTTTCTTGAGATATTTTTAGCTGAGATATACCTGTTGCTTGTTACATGAGGTAGAAATGCTAAAAACCTCAATTTTGAGGGAAAATGAAAGCAGCGAATCAAGTTAAGGAATTTGGCCGTAACCAGATATTCGCAGTCATTTTATTGAGCAAGTGATAAATAGTGCGTGTGTCACGTTTGGTTCGAATTTGTAAATTTCTGTGTAAGTTTTTTGCATTTAAAATATATAAAAACTCAGACAACCTTGGACAAATTGTGTTGGAAAATGGCAAAAACATGAACTCATAACCGTTATACCTATTGAATAAGTGCCAGCACCCCCATTCCCCCTTTCAATGTTGGGAAATAGTCAAATGCAAACTTGCGTTAGATCAAAGTGTTTTGTCAACATTGCACGGGGGTGGGAGGGGCAAAATGCGAAAAAAAAGGAAATTTGCAACCCTTGTGACCAAGGTTGTCTGAAAGCGCGTAACTCTGTCAACGCTTTTTCACTTGACTAATCACAGCGATATTTGGTTTCTGTAACAGCCTGAAGCTAAATATGAATTAGGAGTTAAATGGAGATAATGTGATCAACGGGTGACGTCACAGTGACGTCGGTCAATTTCATGGAGCAGCATTGGTGTGGCATATACGATATGCTGGCCTTTCGAAATTAATCGCCATTTTTTTATCGCAATTCTTGCCAAAACACAACGAGCACATGTTTATCTTTGTTTTCTTTCCCAAATCCCATGAGAGGCACAAATTTGAACCGTTTTACCGACGCGTTACAATATTGCGTGACGGTTTTCAAACGGATTATCACTGAGAAGGACGTCAAAATGACGTCACAGCTCGGTTTGTGGATCATTTTGATGGCGGCATTCACCTCAGCACTCAAAATAACATAAAATCACAAAGACTTTCGCTGATTGTAACATAAATTTCACGATTTACAACGGTTTCCAACTGCTTTATAAAGAAAAAAAAAGAGAAGATTTCTTTTATATTCGAGGTTAAGCATTTGTAAACCGTTGGAAATTCGTGGCTGACAAGTTTTAAATATAGCAAAAGATGTCTTCTTATACAGTTTTGTATCCCGATTCTAATTCCTTAAAAAAAATTTTTCTAACCATATCTATGACGTCACAATGGTGTCAAAACCACTTGTAAACCGTTTGTAAACCGTTCGAAAACCGATGTAAACCGTGTCTCCTGGCCCTAAGAGGTGTGTCTGGAATGATAATCGCTCAAAGGAACACACTTTCAAAGATCTTAAACTACTTTTTACCTACGTACAACCTTTTGGAGGAAAAATGGGTCTTTCTTGAGATCTTTTTAGCTGCGATATATCTGTCGCTTGTTACACGAGGTAGAAATGCTAAAAACCTCAATTTTGAGGAAAAATGAAAGCAGCGAATCAAGTTAAGGAATTTGGCCGTAACCAGATATTCGCAGTCATTTTATTGAGCAAGTGATAAATAGTGCGTGTGTCACGTTTGGTTCGAATTTGTAAATTTCTGTGTAAGTTTTTTGCATTTAAAATATATAAAAACTCAGACAACCTTGGACAAATTGTGTTGGAAAATGGCAAAAACATGAACTCATAACCGTTATACCTATTGAATAAGTGCCAGCACCCCCATTCCCCCTTTCAATGTTGGGAAATAGTCAAATGCAAACTTGCGTTAGATCAAAGTGTTTTGTCAACATTGCACGGGGGTGGGAGGGGCAAAATGCGAAAAAAAAGGAAATTTGCAACCCTTGTGACCAAGGTTGTAGCTATTAGTTGATGACCCCATCTGAGCGTTGAAAAAGCTCCACCGATTCACCGCTTTCGCCAATTAGGCTAATCAAAAATAAGCAGAGGAAAGACGTAAAAGATGTGTTTGCCCACAGTTCAACGCAAACATTCCTCTCCAATAATAATAGCACTGGTGGTAGGTAGTAGTAGTATACATAATAGACGTCTTTAGCAACGATAATTATTGTAGTAATAGACGTATGGCAGAGCATATACCAGGTCACGACAAAAACCCAAGTGGCAGCAAAGTTTGCAAATGTTCTACCATTCACTGTTTCGGCATATTATACTAATCAAAGATAAGATAAGCTGAGGAAAAAACTACAAAAAGAAACGCTTACCCATGGACAGTTTAATTGTAAGTTTTCTTCATAATAGTAGTAATATGGATAATAGACGTATGGACAGAGCTTCTGCCAGGTCACGACAAGAACCCAACTGGCAGCAAAGTTCGCAAATTTGTCACCATCGCCATAGCGCTTTACATCTTTTGAGGCTATTTTGAGGATTTCAGAAGAGCTTTCCTTGGTTTGGCTGTACACTTGATAATACACCTTAGAATGACCGACTCTAAAGGCAAAATACGTGTCAGTCGTAGCCCAGAACGGTGCAATAATTGCCATATTTCTCAGCCACCAGTAGACACCAAACTTCCGAGGCCACCACCAGCTCCATTCATAATTCATCTGGATTATACCATTACGGCATATCTACAAAATGAAGATAAGGTGTTAAGATTAAAACACATAGCAGCTCTTGTTTGGCAAAGGGCGAGTATTACACGTGTACGAATCTGTCATTGATTGTCTCTGTCCTTAAAGAAGCTCATTCGCGGCATTTTAAGCTGTTTCTGAGCCACGGAGAAAATTAGCATGAATTTGAAGGAATCTGAAAACAGGAGAGAGACAAAAAAGAAAGGAACATGGATGGTTAAAGATGGAGAAGGTTCACTTGGATTACTATCAACGAATTAATCTACGAAAAATCTAGGCTAAAGGTTTCAAGGGGCGCAAATCGTGTCGTAGGTCCTTTAAGTCAATCGAATGTGTCTTACTTCCCTTTGGAGAGGAAATCTATTATAATTACTACTACTTGATGCGATACTAATTCATCTAGCTACACGTTTATATTTCAGGATAATCGAGGCACTAAAGGCTCAATACGTAACCTCTATAGTGGAATATTGTTCAATTTTGTATGGGAAGGCAAAACGTTCTATAGGCTTACATGAATACCCACAAACGAGCATTTTCACTTACTTTCTACCTTCACTTACTTAGAGTGAAAGGAAGTGCTTACATGCAAAAGGAGCTCTACACTCTCAGAATAGACCTTTTACATGCCGCGCGGGGACTGGTCACTGGAGGTATGCGACCGCCATCTTTGATATGGCACATGGCTAATTTGCACTTGTGTTGACCTTTGATCGCCAGCTGAAATGACACCTTACAGTGAAGAAACTTGTAAAACTTTAACCCAAAACTGCTTAGAGGAGTTTATCAAGGAAAAGAAATCCAATCAGAGGATTCAGGCGTTTTTCGTGGAAGATTACGTTCACGATCTTTTTATCACATTTCACCAAGATGAATGTTGTGTTATGAAAGGAAAATGCTGCCGTTCGATGTCCAAATCGGAAAAGCCGCATGAGATAAAAATGATCTTGGAATTCGCCGACTCAGGATCGAACACCGTGTTTAGAAGATGTTCTTGCAAAGCCGGGCAGGGATATTGTCATCATCTCTCGGCTTTACGGCCTACGCGGAGTTGAGTTCTGTGAAGGAGAAAGATGGTGTTTGTATTTGAAAGCCCCAGCAATGGCGTGTACCTAGAGGTACAAAAATCGATCCGCAGCGCTGGATGCAGCTAAATTTTTCAAAACCATCAGTGGGAAAGGAATCAACAAGAGGTGCATCACTCTGCCCTTCACAATGAAAGGATCCTAACTTTCCTATTATTAATGACATCATACCAAGCCATTATTTTGTGTGAAATGTTTTATGCTGTGAAATAAGGCCTTTGAAACAATTTTTGTCTTTTATTGGCTGCTTGTTGTTTCTGTATTGTTGTACTTTCATTGACAAGTTTACATTTACACAGCAAATGTCTGAAGTACATCTGTATGTATCTTGCATTTTAGCTAACACTTGTAATTATTAGTTACTGTGCGATGATTGGTGACTGAAAATTGACTAAAAGTGCAGACTGTCCAGATCTGTTTAAGCAGATCAGCCTGATTAATTGGAAATACACTTTGTAGGATTTTAAACGTCTTAATTCTGCTTATCGCCCTCTCTCAACATGTATTCTCACATTTGCAATTTCCTGAGTCTCTTTTACTTGATCCTCTCAAAACTGTCCCAGATTACCGGTATTGAGGAAAGGAGGAATATTATGAGTACCTCCTAGAGGCTCTGGTAGGTCATTTATTACAACACCTCTATCAGCCATCACATTGTCCCCTCTTTCAACCAATGTCAGCATTCCAGACTGTTTGGTGATTTCCTTGTCTGATAATGCCTCCAGTATACATGTACAACTGAGATACAAACATAACACAACCTGAGGGTACAATACCCAACAGAGCTTTGGCGATAGTGCATATTGTGAAAAAATATTCAGCCCAAACGCGTCTCTTTATTGATAGATATGAAATAATCGTATTGTTTTGATCAAGGATCAAAGTAGCTAATTATGGCGCGATCGATTACATCAGACCTTCAGAGTCTCAGTTTCCTTACCGGCCCTTACCTTGTGCTCCGTCCCGCTAGTTCAGCAACGTAATTTCGCACCCTCTCCCTCCCACCCGAGGACTGCTTTTTATTAAACAACAATATTTCACTCCAGGCGTGTCTCTTTATTGATTGATATGAAATAATTTAAGCCCACCATCACCCGTAAATGAAGAGAACACACTCGAGTGTGCTCAGTTAAAGTAACCAATTCCCCTTCATCACGACGTATTTTTACCTTCCATTTCTTCTTTTTCGACTCGCATTTTGGAAAGCGATGGAAGAATAGTTCTTTTTCCCTGGATGGCTTCGAATGGCAGAGAGGAACACACACACTGCTTAACCATGGCCGACCTGTCTCACCTTTCCCAGTTTCAAGATGGCGGACGCATACCTCCAGTGACCAGTCCCCGCGCGGCATGTAAAAGGTCTATTGGCTTGGGACATCGACCTGGGGACGCCGCTATGGAAAACACTCTATACTTACATACAGCTTGTAATGCCTCTCAGAAAAGAATGGAAATCCAGTCCAATCTGTGTCGATCCTCAAGCAGTGATCAGAGTAGAAATATGGAGAGTCTTCAAGACGAAACTCGTTATCATTCTGCTGCGGGCCGTATGGATACATATTGTTCTCATATGGAGTGGCTTCAATGAGATAAAAGTAATAAAAACAAATAACCTATATATAGTTTGTTGCACGTAATAGCCAATTGAAAATGTAGAATACATGTTGAGAGAGGGCGATAAGCAGAATTAAGACGTTTAAAATCCTACAAAGTGTATTTCCAATTAATCAGGCTGATCTGCTTAAACAGATCTGGACAGTCTGCACTTTTAGTCAATTTTCAGTCACCAATCATCGCACAGTAACTAATAATTACAAGTGTTAGCTAAAATGCAAGATACATACAGATGTACTTCAGACATTTGCTGTGTAAATGTAAACTTGTCAATGAAAGTACAACAATACAGAAACAACAAGCAGCCAATAAAAGACAAAAATTGTTTCAAAGGCCTTATTTCACAGCATAAAACATTTCACACAAAATAATGGCTTGGTATGATGTCATTAATAATAGGAAAGTTAGGATCCTTTCATTGTGAAGGGCAGAGTGATGCACCTCTTGTTGATTCCTTTCCCACTGATGGTTTTGAAAAATTTAGCTGCATCCAGCGCTGCGGATCGATTTTTGTACCTCTAGGTACACGCCATTGCTGGGGCTTTCAAATACAAACACCATCTTTCTCCTTCACAGAACTCAACTCCGCGTAGGCCGTAAAGCCGAGAGATGATGACAATATCCCTGCCCGGCTTTGCAAGAACATCTTCTAAACACGGTGTTCGATCCTGAGTCGGCGAATTCCAAGATCATTTTTATCTCATGCGGCTTTTCCGATTTGGACATCGAACGGCAGCATTTTCCTTTCATAACACAACATTCATCTTGGTGAAATGTGATAAAAAGATCGTGAACGTAATCTTCCACGAAAAACGCCTGAATCCTCTGATTGGATTTCTTTTCCTTGATAAACTCCTCTAAGCAGTTTTGGGTTAAAGTTTTACAAGTTTCTTCACTGTAAGGTGTCATTTCAGCTGGCGATCAAAGGTCAACACAAGTGCAAATTAGCCATGTGCCATATCAAAGATGGCGGTCGCATACCTCCAGTGACCAGTCCCCGCGCGGCATGTAAAAGGTCTATTCTGAGAGTGTAGAGCTCCTTTTGCATGTAAGCACTTCCTTTCACTCTAAGTAAGTGAAGGTAGAAAGTAAGTGAAAATGCTCGTTTGTGGGTATTCATGTAAGCCTATAGAACGTTTTGCCTTCCCATACAAAATTGAACAATATTCCACTATAGAGGTTACGTATTGAGCCTTTAGTGCCTCGATTATCCTGAAATATAAACGTGTAGCTAGATGAATTAGTATCGCATCAAGTAGTAGTAATTATAATAGATTTCCTCTCCAAAGGGAAGTAAGACACATTCGATTGACTTAAAGGACCTACGACACGATTTGCGCCCCTTGAAACCTTTAGCCTAGATTTTTCGTAGATTAATTCGTTGATAGTAATCCAAGTGAACCTTCTCCATCTTTAACCATCCATGTTCCTTTCTTTTTTGTCTCTCTCCTGTTTTCAGATTCCTTCAAATTCATGCTAATTTTCTCCGTGGCTCAGAAACAGCTTAAAATGCCGCGAATGAGCTTCTTTAAGGACAGAGACAATCAATGACAGATTCGTACACGTGTAATACTCGCCCTTTGCCAAACAAGAGCTGCTATGTGTTTTAATCTTAACACCTTATCTTCATTTTGTAGATATGCCGTAATGGTATAATCCAGATGAATTATGAATGGAGCTGGTGGTGGCCTCGGAAGTTTGGTGTCTACTGGTGGCTGAGAAATATGGCAATTATTGCACCGTTCTGGGCTACGACTGACACGTATTTTGCCTTTAGAGTCGGTCATTCTAAGGTGTATTATCAAGTGTACAGCCAAACCAAGGAAAGCTCTTCTGAAATCCTCAAAATAGCCTCAAAAGATGTAAAGCGCTATGGCGATGGTGACAAATTTGCGAACTTTGCTGCCAGTTGGGTTCTTGTCGTGACCTGGCAGAAGCTCTGTCCATACGTCTATTATCCATATTACTACTATTATGAAGAAAACTTACAATTAAACTGTCCATGGGTAAGCGTTTCTTTTTGTAGTTTTTTCCTCAGCTTATCTTATCTTTGATTAGTATAATATGCCGAAACAGTGAATGGTAGAACATTTGCAAACTTTGCTGCCACTTGGGTTTTTGTCGTGACCTGGTATATGCTCTGCCATACGTCTATTACTACAATAATTATCGTTGCTAAAGACGTCTATTATGTATACTACTACTACCTACCACCAGTGCTATTATTATTGGAGAGGAATGTTTGCGTTGAACTGTGGGCAAACACATCTTTTACGTCTTTCCTCTGCTTATTTTTGATTAGCCTAATTGGCGAAAGCGGTGAATCGGTGGAGCTTTTTCAACGCTCAGATGGGGTCATCAACTAATAGCTACAACCTTGGTCACAAGGGTTGCAAATTTCCTTTTTTTTCGCATTTTGCCCCTCCCACCCCCGTGCAATGTTGACAAAACACTTTGATCTAACGCAAGTTTGCATTTGACTATTTCCCAACATTGAAAGGGGGAATGGGGGTGCTGGCACTTATTCAATAGGTATAACGGTTATGAGTTCATGTTTTTGCCATTTTCCAACACAATTTGTCCAAGGTTGTCTGAGTTTTTATATATTTTAAATGCAAAAAACTTACACAGAAATTTACAAATTCGAACCAAACGTGACACACGCACTATTTATCACTTGCTCAATAAAATGACTGCGAATATCTGGTTACGGCCAAATTCCTTAACTTGATTCGCTGCTTTCATTTTTCCTCAAAATTGAGGTTTTTAGCATTTCTACCTCGTGTAACAAGCGACAGATATATCGCAGCTAAAAAGATCTCAAGAAAGACCCATTTTTCCTCCAAAAGGTTGTACGTAGGTAAAAAGTAGTTTAAGATCTTTGAAAGTGTGTTCCTTTGAGCGATTATCATTCCAGACACACCTCTTAGGGCCAGGAGACACGGTTTACATCGGTTTTCGAACGGTTTACAAACGGTTTACAAGTGGTTTTGACACCATTGTGACGTCATAGATATGGTTAGAAAAATTTTTTTTAAGGAATTAGAATCGGGATACAAAACTGTATAAGAAGACATCTTTTGCTATATTTAAAACTTGTCAGCCACGAATTTCCAACGGTTTACAAATGCTTAACCTCGAATATAAAAGAAATCTTCTCTTTTTTTTTCTTTATAAAGCAGTTGGAAACCGTTGTAAATCGTGAAATTTATGTTACAATCAGCGAAAGTCTTTGTGATTTTATGTTATTTTGAGTGCTGAGGTGAATGCCGCCATCAAAATGATCCACAAACCGAGCTGTGACGTCATTTTGACGTCCTTCTCAGTGATAATCCGTTTGAAAACCGTCACGCAATATTGTAACGCGTCGGTAAAACGGTTCAAATTTGTGCCTCTCATGGGATTTGGGAAAGAAAACAAAGATAAACATGTGCTCGTTGTGTTTTGGCAAGAATTGCGATAAAAAAATGGCGATTAATTTCGAAAGGCCAGCATATCGTATATGCCACACCAATGCTGCTCCATGAAATTGACCGACGTCACTGTGACGTCACCCGTTGATCACATTATCTCCATTTAACTCCTAATTCATATTTAGCTTCAGGCTGTTACAGAAACCAAATATCGCTGTGATTAGTCAAGTGAAAAAGCGTTGACAGAGTTACGCGCTTTCAGACAACCTTGGTCACAAGGGTTGCAAATTTCCTTTTTTTTCGCATTTTGCCCCTCCCACCCCCGTGCAATGTTGACAAAACACTTTGATCTAACGCAAGTTTGCATTTGACTATTTCCCAACATTGAAAGGGGGAATGGGGGTGCTGGCACTTATTCAATAGGTATAACGGTTATGAGTTCATGTTTTTGCCATTTTCCAACACAATTTGTCCAAGGTTGTCTGAGTTTTTATATATTTTAAATGCAAAAAACTTACACAGAAATTTACAAATTCGAACCAAACGTGACACACGCACTATTTATCACTTGCTCAATAAAATGACTGCGAATATCTGGTTACGGCCAAATTCCTTAACTTGATTCGCTGCTTTCATTTTCCCTCAAAATTGAGGTTTTTAGCATTTCTACCTCATGTAACAAGCAACAGGTATATCTCAGCTAAAAATATCTCAAGAAAAGCCCATTTTTCCTCCAAAAGGTTGTACGTAGGTAAAAAGTAGTTTAAGATCTTTGAAAGTGTGTTCCTATGAGCGATTGTCATTCCAGACACACCTTTTAGGGCCAGGAGACACGGTTTACATCGGTTTTCGAACGGTTTACAAACGGTTTACAAGTGGTTTTGACACCATTGTGACGTCATAGATATGGTTAGAAAAAAAAATTTTAAGGAATTAGAATCGGGATACAAAACTGTATAAGAAGACATCTTTTGCTATATTTAAAACTTGTCAGCCACGAATTTCCAACGGTTTACAAATGCTTAACCTCGAATATAAAAGAAATCTTCTCTTTTCTTTTCTTTATAAAGCAGTTGGAAACCGTTGTAAATCGTGAAATTTATGTTACAATCAGCGAATGTCTTTGTGATTTTATGTTATTTTGAGTGCTGAGGTGAATGCCGCCATCAAAATGATCCACAAACCGAGCTGTGACGTCATTTTGACGTCCTTCTCAGTGATAATCCGTTTGAAAACCGTCACGCAATATTGTAACGCGTCGGTAAAACGGTTCAAATTTGTGCCTCTCATGGGATTTGGGAAAGAAAACAAAGATAAACATGTGCTCGTTGTGTTTTGGCAAGAATTGCGATAAAAAAATGGCGATTAATTTCGAAAGGCCAGCATATCGTATATGCCACACCAATTGCCGGATTTCATACGCCGGGGGCCTGGGTACAGTCGGTGTATTATGGGATTAACAACACAAGACCCATATATTCAGAAAGAGCACATCGAGCTTTACAAAATCTTTAAGTTTCGTGTTAATTGGGCCAATACTGAACAAGATACAGCCATTCAAAAAGGTAAAAAAATTAGTAACAAATGTATGGATTGCCGGACACTTGTCCGGAAAATGTATGGATTTCCGGACAAGTCTCCCGCAATCCATACATTTGTTACTAAATTTTTACCTTTTTGAATGGCTGTAGCTTGTTCAATATTGGCGCAATTTACACGAAACTTAAGGATTTTGTAAAGCTCGGTGTGCTCTTCCTGAATATATGAGTCTTGTGTTGTTAATCCCATAATACACCGATTGTACCCAGACCCTCACGGTATGAAATCCGGCAATGCTGCTCCATGAAATTGACCGACGTCACTGTGACGTCACCCGTTGATCACATTATCTCCATTTAACCCCTAATTCATATTTAGCTTCAGGCTGTTACAGAAACCAAATATCGCTGTGATTAGTCAAGTGAAAAAGCGTTGACAGAGTTACGCGCTCTCAGACAACCTTGGTCACAAGGGTTGGAAATTTCCTTTTTTTTTTTTTTCGCATTTTGCCCCTCCCCACCCCCGTGCAAGTTGACAAAACACTTTGATCTAACGCAAGTTTGCATTTGACTATTTCCCAACCTTGAAAGAGGGAATGGGGGTGCTGGCACTTATTATGAGTTCATGTTTTTGCCATTTTCCAACACAATTTGTCCAAGGTTGTAGGTTTTCCCATAGTGTTACTCCAAAACTGCTCAAATTGCAGAACGTGCTTTTATGCGAAAATTTGATGATTATTACAGCCCTTTGATCGGTCATTATCACCATTCTGTACGGGTTGACGCCAACATCATGGTATCACCAAACTGCACAATCATCGGGGAAGAAGCTGCTGTTAATTTTGTGGCACAACATGCAATAGGTTACCATAGCAATAATATGCCCTGCTAAAAACACCCTTTATTTTAGCTTTAAGCGATTAAAACTCAAAAACGAGCTCGATGACCCCCATTTTTTGTTATCGAATTATCGAATTCTTTAAACTTTGCAAAAAGTGGCATCTTATCATGCTGATTACAATTCGATAATAAAAAATGAGGGCGCTTAAAGCTAAAATTAAGGGTGTTTTTAGCAGGGCATATTGTTGCTATGGTAACCTATTGTGCCAGAAAATTAACAGCAACTTCTTCCCCGATGATTGGGCAGTTTGGTGATACCATGGTGTTGGCGTCAAACCGTACAGAATGGTTATAATGACCCAGCAAACTCTAAGTCTTGAAAAGTACTGGAAACTGCAACCACCCACCTTAACTGAAGTAAGCATAGTAGTTTTTTGGCAGTCGCCCGATGTGATCGATGACAGGGAGTACATTATTTTCTTGCATTTTCATTTGCAATCGTTCTTCATTTTAATTCCTCTTTTAGAGTAACACTTTTCAAGCTGTCATAATTACAGATGGATTTAACACATTTTTGATGTACAATTACCCTAATGGTGGAATCCAGTGGGTGGTTCCAGCGGATCTGTAAGTTGGTTTGCATTGAATCCAATCAGCGTTATCATGTGAAAAGATTTAGGCTTTTGCATTCCAAGCTTGACCTTTGCGAAGTAGTGGAAATCAATCTATCGATCAAGTTTCCCATCGATCAAATCCAACCAACCAACTAGGGCTACCAGAGTGTTCTATTTTTAATACTCAAATTACAACCTACAATAGCTAAAGAAATTGTTCTGGGACATTTTCCAATCGTATGTTTAAGAATTGTTTTAGTTTATGGAGACATATTTGCAGTTGGAGCAATGGTGTTAGACAAGTCCAGATTGTTATTTCGTTACCGTTGCTGGTGATAATAATAATTTTTTCACTATTGTTTGTACTTTTGTTGTTGTTATTTGTTTTGTTATTAGTGTTCGTCTTGCATCCGAGGGGTTAAGAGAAAAAAACGTTCAAATTGTGTAACTTTGATTCTTGCAGGGAGTATTACCGTTATTGGACAAGTTACTACGGTCTTCCTGTCGCTGGCTGGAACGCAGGAAATGATGGCAAAGATTATTACAACCACGAAGCGTGAGAAGCGAAATTTACTCTTATATTAGAATGGTGAAGAACAGCAGAGCTAGAGAGAGTTTACAGATAGGGAC
>JAHPZR010028295.1:0-18620 GCA_019787425.1 Platygyra sinensis
GGCCTCCTCGTCCAAGTAGAACGTTTTCTCTTGATTGGACCAGTAATGGAAAGCTGTCACTTTCAAATGACCGCCGTCAGGTGGACCAAGCTTGAGAGAGCCCCAGTCTTCCCAGTTAGTGGAGTAGCAGCATTCCTGTCTCAGCTGAAGTCCAACTAATCCAGTTAGTGTAGAATAATAATATGCGAATTTGGAACGTCTGGACTCATAACACACTTCAGGCCACGAATACCACCAGCTCCAGGAGAATCTCCCCCAGTCTAGCCACGCCTGCCATTCAGTACAAGGACACGCCATCTGCCAGTCTGATTTTATTAGGCGGTTGTGCCAGTAACGAATGTTGGCGAATTCATTAAGAACAGCCCATGTATAGCACTTCTCCAGTGCACCTTTCCTATCGCTGTCCTCGATCCTCCAAAAGTACCTTCCCCACGACCCCGTATTTCCTTTCTCCTTATCCAGATAATACATTGCAAATGTAGCCGAGCTGAAATAAAAAAGAGAAATTAAAGTTCCAACTTTTACCACATAAGATAAACAGTTTTTGACTTAATATCGAAAAAACCAAAGCCAAAGTTCTAGCCAATCATGGAAGACACTTACAATCCAATGAACCAATCTAAGAAAATATGTGTAACTAACACAAAACCCAGGAAAAAGTGCAAAAGGGTGACAATGGGTTTGTTATTACTTCTAAATAGTTGAGTGAAAAGCACAATTTTTTCTCCACCAATCAGAAGCGTAGTAGTTATACTTGTGAAAAAATGTTTCCTTTTAGTAAAGAAGTACGACTGCCGTTAGCACAGCATAAGAGTTTTGTTGCAATAAGCGACAAAACGTTAGAATCAGTATGAAATTGTCCCTATCTGTAAACTCTCTCTAGCTCTGCTGTTCTTCACCATTCTAATATAAGAGTAAATTTCGCTTCTCACGCTTCGTGGTTGTAATAATCTTTGCCATCATTTCCTGCGTTCCAGCCAGCGACAGGAAGACCGTAGTAACTTGTCCAGTAACGGTAATACTTCCTGCAAGAATCAAAGTTACACAATTTGAACGTTTTTTTCCCTCAACCCCTCGGATGCAAGACGAACACTAATAACAAAACAAATAACAACAGCAAAAGTACAAACAATAGTGAAAAAATTATTATTATCACCAGCAACGGTAACGAAATAACAATCTGGACTTGTCTAACACCATTGCTCCAACTGCAAATATGTCTCCATAAACTAAAACAATTCTTAAACATACGATTGGAAAATGTCCCGGAACAATTTCTTTAGCTATTGTAGGTTGTAATTTGAGTATTAAAATTAGAACACTCTGGTAGCCCTAGTTGGTTGGTTGGATTTGATCGATGGGAAACTTGATCGATAGATTAATTTCCACTACTTCGCAAAAGTCAAGCTTGGAATGCAAAAGCCCAAATCTTTTCACACGATAACGCTGATTGGATTCAACGCAAACCAACTTACAGATCCGCTGGAACCACCCACTGGATTCCACCATTAGGGTAATTGTACATCAAAAATGTGTTAAATCCATCTGTAATTATGACAGCTTGAAAAGTGTTACTCTGAAAGATGAATTAAAATGAAGAACGATTGCAAATGAAAATGCAAGAAAATAATGTACTCCCTGTCATCGATCACATCAGGCGACTGCCAAAAAACTACTCTGCTTACTTCAGTTAAGGTGGGTGGTTGCAGTTTCCAGTACTTTTCAAGACTTAGAGTTTGATGGGTCATTATAACCATTCTGTACGGTTTGACGCCAACACCATGGTAACACCAAACTGCCCAATCATCGGGGAAGAAGTTGCTGTTAATTTTCTGGCACAATAGGTTACCATAGCAACAATATGCCCTGCTAAAAACACCCTTAATTTTAGCTTTAAGCGCGCCCATTTTTTATTATCGAATTGTAATCAGCATGATAAGATGCCACTTTTTGCAAAGTTTAAGGAATTCGATAATTCGATAACAAAAAATGGGGGTCATCGAGCTCGTTTTTGAGTTTTAATCGCTTAAAGCTAAAATAAAGGGTGTTTTTAGCAGGGCATATTATTGCTATGGTAACCTATTGCATGTTGTGCCACAAAATTAACAGCAGCTTCTTCCCCGATGATTGTGCAGTTTGGTGATACCATGATGTTGGCGTCAACCCGTACAGAATGGTGATAATGACCGATCAAAGGGCTGTAATAATCATCAAATTTCCGCATAAAAGCACGTTCTGCAATTTGAGCAGTTTTGGAGTAACACTATGGGAAAACCTACAACCTTGGACAAATTGTGTTGGAAAATGGCAAAAACATGAACTCATAACCGTTATACCTATTGAATAAGTGCCAGCACCCCCATTCCCTCTTTCAAGGTTGGGAAATAGTCAAATGCAAACTTGCGTTAGATCAAAGTGTTTTGTCAACATTGCACGGGGGTGGGGAGGGGCAAAATGCGAAAAAAAAAGGAAATTTCCAACCCTTGTGACCAAGGTTGTCTGAAAGCGCGTAACTCTGTCAACGCTTTTTCACTTGACTAATCACAGCGATATTTGGTTTCTGTAACAGCCTGAAGCTAAATATGAATTAGGGGTTAAATGGAGATAATGTGATCAACGGGTGACGTCACAGTGACGTCGGTCAATTTCATGGAGCAGCATTGGTGTGGCATATACGATATGCTGGCCTTTCGAAATTAATCGCCATTTTTTTATCGCAATTCTTGCCAAAACACAACGAGCACATGTTTATCTTTGTTTTCTTTCCCAAATCCCATGAGAGGCACAAATTTGAACCGTTTTACCGACGCGTTACAATATTGCGTGACGGTTTTCAAACGGATTATCACTGAGAAGGACGTCAAAATGACGTCACAGCTCGGTTTGTGGATCATTTTGATGGCGGCATTCACCTCAGCACTCAAAATAACATAAAATCACAAAGACTTTCGCTGATTGTAACATAAATTTCACGATTTACAACGGTTTCCAACTGCTTTATAAAGAAAAGAAAAGAGAAGATTTTTTTATATTCGAGGTTAAGCATTTGTAAACCGTTGGAAATTCGTGGCTGACAAGTTTTAAATATAGCAAAAGATGTCTTCTTATACAGTTTTGTATCCCGATTCTAATTCCTTAAAAATATTTTTTCTAACCATATCTATGACGTCACAATGGCGTCAAAACCACTTGTAAACCGTTTGTAAACCGTTCGAAAACCGATGTAAACCGTGTCTCCTGGCCCTAAGAGGTGTGTCTGGAATGACAATCGCTCATAGGAACACACTTTCAAAGATCTTAAACTACTTTTTACCTACGTACAACCTTTTGGAGGAAAAATGGGCTTTTCTTGAGATATTTTTAGCTGAGATATACCTGTTGCTTGTTACATGAGGTAGAAATGCTAAAAACCTCAATTTTGAGGGAAAATGAAAGCAGCGAATCAAGTTAAGGAATTTGGCCGTAACCAGATATTCGCAGTCATTTTATTGAGCAAGTGATAAATAGTGCGTGTGTCACGTTTGGTTCGAATTTGTAAATTTCTGTGTAAGTTTTTTGCATTTAAAATATATAAAAACTCAGACAACCTTGGACAAATTGTGTTGGAAAATGGCAAAAACATGAACTCATAACCGTTATACCTATTGAATAAGTGCCAGCACCCCCATTCCCCCTTCAATGTTGGGAAATAGTCAAATGCAAACTTGCGTTAGATCAAAGTGTTTTGTCAACATTGCACGGGGTGGGAGGGGCAAAATGCGAAAAAAAGGGAAATTTCCAACCCTTGTGACCAAGGTTGTCTGAAAGCGCGTAACTCTGTCAACGCTTTTTCACTTGACTAATCACAGCGATATTTGGTTTCTGTAACAGCCTGAAGCTAAATATGAATTAGGAGTTAAATGGAGATAATGTGATCAACGGGTGACGTCACAGTGACGTCGGTCAATTTCATGGAGCAGCATTGGTGTGGCATATACGATATGCTGGCCTTTCGAAATTAATCGCCATTTTTTTTATCGCAATTCTTGCCAAAACACAACGAGCACATGTTTATCTTTGTTTTCTTTCCCAAATCCCATGAGAGGCACAAATTTGAACCGTTTTACCGACGCGTTACAATATTGCGTGACGGTTTTCAAACGGATTATCACTGAGAAGGACGTCAAAATGACGTCACAGCTCGGTTTGTGGATCATTTTGATGGCGGCATTCACCTCAGCACTCAAAATAACATAAAATCACAAAGACTTTCGCTGATTGTAACATAAATTTCACGATTTACAACGGTTTCCAACTGCTTTATAAAGAAAAGAAAAGAGAAGATTTCTTTTATATTCGAGGTTAAGCATTTGTAAACCGTTGGAAATTCGTGGCTGACAAGTTTTAAATATAGCAAAAGATGTCTTCTTATACAGTTTTGTATCCCGATTCTAATTCCTTAAAAAATATTTTTCTAACCATATCTATGACGTCACAATGGCGTCAAAACCACTTGTAAACCGTTTGTAAACCGTTCGAAAACCGATGTAAACCGTGTCTCCTGGCCCTAAGAGGTGTGTCTGGAATGACAATCGCTCATAGGAACACACTTTCAAAGATCTTAAACTACTTTTTACCTACGTACAACCTTTTGGAGGAAAAATGGGCTTTTCTTGAGATATTTTTAGCTGAGATATATCTGTTGCTTGTTACATGAGGTAGAAATGCTAAAAACCTCAATTTTGAGGGAAATGAAAGCAGCGAATCAAGTTAAGGAATTTGGCCGTAACCAGATATTCGCAGTCATTTTATTGAGCAAGTGATAAATAGTGCGTGTGTCACGTTTGGTTCGAATTTGTAAATTTCTGTGTAAGTTTTTTGCATTTAAAATATATAAAAACTCAGACAACCTTGGACAAATTGTGTTGGAAAATGGCAAAAACATGAACTCATAACCGTTATACCTATTGAATAAGTGCCAGCACCCCCATTCCCCCTTTCAATGTTGGGAAATAGTCAAATGCAAACTTGCGTTAGATCAAAGTGTTTTGTCAACATTGCACGGGGTGGGAGGGGCAAAATGCGAAAAAAAGGAAATTTCCAACCCTTGTGACCAAGGTTGTCTGAAAGCGCGTAACTCTGTCAACGCTTTTTCACTTGACTAATCACAGCGATATTTGGTTTCTGTAACAGCCTGAAGCTAAATATGAATTAGGAGTTAAATGGAGATAATGTGATCAACGGGTGACGTCACAGTGACGTCGGTCAATTTCATGGAGCAGCATTGGTGTGGCATATACGATATGCTGGCCTTTCGAAATTAATCGCCATTTTTTTATCGCAATTCTTGCCAAAACACAACGAGCACATGTTTATCTTTGTTTTCTTTCCCAAATCCCATGAGAGGCACAAATTTGAACCGTTTTACCGACGCGTTACAATATTGCGTGACGGTTTTCAAACGGATTATCACTGAGAAGGACGTCAAAATGACGTCACAGCTCGGTTTGTGGATCATTTTGATGGCGGCATTCACCTCAGCACTCAAAATAACATAAAATCACAAAGACTTTCGCTGATTGTAACATAAATTTCACGATTTACAACGGTTTCCAACTGCTTTATAAAGAAAAGAAAAGAGAAGATTTTTATTATATTCGAGGTTAAGCATTTGTAAACCGTTGGAAATTCGTGGCTGACAAGTTTTAAATATAGCAAAAGATGTCTTCTTATACAGTTTTGTATCCCGATTCTAATTCCTTAAAATTTTTTTTTCTAACCATATCTATGACGTCACAATGGCGTCAAAACCACTTGTAAACCGTTTGTAAACCGTTCGAAAACCGATGTAAACCGTGTCTCCTGGCCCTAAGAGGTGTGTCTGGAATGATAATCGCTCATAGGAACACACTTTCAAAGATCTTAAACTACTTTTTACCTACGTACAACCTTTTGGAGGAAAAATGGGTCTTTCTTGAGATCTTTTTAGCTGCGATATATCTGTTGCTTGTTACGCGAGGTAGAAATGCTAAAAACCTCAATTTTGAGGGAAAATGAAAGCAGCGAATCAAGTTAAGGAATTTGGCCGTAACCAGATATTCGCAGTCATTTTATTGAGCAAGTGATAAATAGTGCGTGTGCCACGTTTGGTTCGAATTTGTAAATTTCTGTGTAAGTCTTTTGCATTTAAAATATATAAAAACTCAGACAACCTTGGACAAATTGTGTTGGAAAATGGCAAAAACATGAACTCATAACCGTTATACCTATTGAATAAGTGCCAGCACCCCCATTCCCCCTTTCAATGTTGGGAAATAGTCAAATGCAAACTTGCGCTAGATCAAAGTGTTTTGTTAACATTGCACGGGGGTGGGAGGGGCAAAATGCGAAAAAAAAAGGAAATTTGCAACCCTTGTGACCAAGGTTGTAGCTCTTAGTTGATGACCCCATCTGAGCGTTGATAAAGCTCCACCGACTCACTGCTTTCGCCAATTAGGCTAATCAAAAATAAGCAGAGGAAAGACGTAAAAGATGTGTTTGCCCACAGTTCAATGCAAACATTCCTCTCCAATAATAATAGCACTGGTGGTAGGTAGTAGTAGTATACATAATAGACGTCTTTAGCAACGATAATTATTGTAGTAATAGACGTATGACAGAGCATATACCAGGTCACGACAAAAACCCAAGTGGCAGCAAAGTTTGCAAATGTTCTACCATTCACTGTTTCGGCAAATTGTACTAATCAAAGATAAGATAAGCTGAGGAAAAAACTAGAAAAAGAAACGCTTACCCATGGACAGTTTAATTGTAAGTTTTCTTCATAATAGTAGTAATATGGATAATAGACGTATGGACAGAGCTTCTGCCAGGTCACGACAAGAACCCAACTGGCAGCAAAGTTCGCAAATTTTTTACCATCGCCATAGCGCTTTACATCTTTTGAAGCCATTTTGAGGATTTCAGAAGAGCTTTCCTTGGTTTGGCTGTACACTTGATAATACACCTTAGAATGACCGACTCTAAAGGCAAAATACGTGTCTGTCGTAGCCCAGAACGGTGCAATAATTGCCATATTTCTCAGCCACCAGTAGACACCAAACTTCCGAGGCCACCACCAGCTCCATTCATAATTCATCTGGATTATACCATTACGGCATATCTACAAAATGAAGATAAGGTGTTAAGATTAAAACAGATAGCAGCTCTTGTTTGGCAAAGGGCGAGTATTACATTGATTGTCTCTGTCCTTAAAGAAGCTCAGTCGCGGCATTTTAAGCTGTTTCTGAGCCACGGAGAAAATTAGCATGAATTTGAAGGAATCTGAAAACAGGAGAGAGACAAAAAGAAAGGAACATGGATGGTTAAAGATGGAGAAGGTTCACTTGGATTACTATCAACGAATTAATCTACGGAAAATCTAGGCTAAAGGTTTCAAGGGGCGCAAATCGTGTCGTAGGTCCTTTAAGTCAATCGAATGTGTCTTACTTCCCTTTGGAGAGGAAATCTATTATAATTACTACTACTTGATGCGATACTAATCCATCTAGCTACACGTTTATATTTCAGGATAATCGAGGCACTAAAGACTCAATACGTAAGCTCTATAGTGGCATATTGTTCAGTTTTGTATCGGAAGGCAAAACGTTCTATAGGCTTACATGAATACCCACAAACGAGCATTTTCACTTACTTTCTACCTTCACTTACTTAGAATGAAAGGAAGTGCTTACATGCAAAAGGAGCTCTACACTCTCAGAATTGGCTTGGGACATCGACCTGGGGACGCCGCTATGGAAAACACTCTATACTTACATACAGCTTGTAATGCCTCTCAGAAAAGAATGGAAATCCAGTCCAATCTGTGTCGATCCTCAAGCAGTGATCAGAGTAGAAATATGGAGAGTCTTCAAGACGAAACTCGTTATCATTCTGCTGCGGGCCGTATGGATACATATTGTTCTCATATGGAGTGGCTTCAATGAGATAAAAGTAATAAAAACAAATAACCTATATATAGTTTGTTGCACGTAATAGCCAATTGAAAATGTAGAACGCCACTCAGACTTTCTTTTCCTTCTAATTAAGCTAGATAATAGCCTCAAGGATTATACCCCTTACCCCTGATACTATTCAAAGCGTACATTCATAAAATCATTAACAGACATAAAAATGAACCATTAAACTGATATTATGTATACTCACTTGCTGGAATCGAAGTTGTTATAGCTGACAAGAAAAACGAAACATGTGAGTGCAGTATCACGTACTTAAAAGTGTTTATAATTAATAATAATGATGATGATGATGATGATGATGATGATGATGATGATGCTGCTAATGATGATGATGATGATGATGATGATGACGATGATGATGATAATAAATAGGTTCCTATAGGGCGCGTTTCTAATCTCAATGCGCCTAACAACAGATCAGTCATTAAAAAAAAAAACGAAAAAAACTTGAGGTATCTACGGATGGGTCCAATGAATCTTATAGCAGATGTATAAGACACAAGAAATATATAATTAATTAACAGTAATGTTTTTGAAACAAAAATGTCTTAAGCCTAGTTTTAAATGTTTCTACTGTGTCTGCTCTTTTGATGTATTCGGGATTTGAGTTCCATAATTCCGGCGCAGCTGCTGAAAAAGCGCGTCCACCATAGGAATTGGATTTGATAGATGGGATACATAACAGTGAACGAGTTGAGGATCTCAGTGTTCTCGTTGGGTGGTATTCTTGTATGATAGATTCTAAATAGCTGGTAGATTGCCCATTTAAGATCTTATACGTTATAAGCAAGATCTTAAAGTTAATTCTTGCTTCGACTGGCAGCCAATGCAGATTCTTTAAAATAGGTGTTATATTACATATATGTATGTAGACACTGAAGCAATGTGTAATGAAGTAACAAGGCACTTACCTACAGTAGACTGCACGACAATCGTTGTAGCTAAGGTAAAGACGAAACGACAGCACATATTATTAACCTTTTTATTACTAAATGTTGGAGTAACAAAAGTTAAACGTAATAAGGATTGCCATAATTGCCATAGCAATGGTTGAATTACAATGCAAACTTTTTTATATCTTGATAGTCGATCGATATAGATTGTGTGTTTCCTTCTACTAAGACTTTACATGTTGTGCTATGCCCGTACCACACCATGCCATGCCATGCCATGCCATGTTATGCTTTGTCGTGCCGAGCTTTGGTTCGGCATAAGAATCATGTTTTCATGTGATTTTATGGTATTCCGTGCCATTCCATTTCGTGCTATGCTATTATCCTATGCTTTGCTTTGCTGTGTTATGCCATGCTATGCTTACTTATCTGGAGGAAAGAGACATGAAGAAGAACCAATGCAATCGTCTTATTTAGAGCTTGGTCGATATATTTACTTAAATGATACCCCGAACATTTTTCCACGAAACTTGATCGAATGTGGATTCCGTGCTTTTAGTAACATAGGAAGCTCTAGGTGTACTGCAATGGCTTATTATACTCTGGAAAAAGAATCCATTTATTAACTGATGACTAGAGACTAAAGGCTCACTCTTTGTTGCAGAGATGCTCTGGCTCACTGATGGAGATGTACTCTTCAAGGGACTCGCAGACGAGGAACCACTTTCACTTGCCGATATTGAAATTTCTGAGACACTTGTTGACGAAGACGAAGACAGTCCACTGACAGTAACTGACGGAGAGACATTCACTATTGCACTTGAACCTTCCCAGATATACGAAACAACAACAACAACATTTATTATACCACAAAGAAAGAAAAAAGTAATACATTAATTTTGAAACCCATAAATAACGTATTAGTTGCCTATAATAACCAAAACGGATAAAAAAATTAGGCAGCTATCTATCAAATATAATTTTAAAAAAATTACGGTCAAGTATATTAAATATATAGCAAAAGTAATATTACATCATGGCAAGAAAGAAAAAGAAAAAGAAAAAGAAGAAGAAGAAGAAAATAATAATAATAATAATAATAATAATAATTCTTACAAAAAGCAATGATGTTTACAACACAAGAATAGTGGCAAGCCATTTCAAAGCTATTTACAACGTGATATAGATTAAACATTGGGAAGAAAAAGAAAGAAATGTGCGTCAATATGACTGCATGATTTCCCTTCTGGCTGTGCCTGCAAGAATCACGAACACAAAAAATAAAAATCGTTGAGTCCGGATCAACCAAGTTTCGACCGGATCAAGTTTTCAACCGGATCGTCTTTTGCACCACATTATTTAGGTCCTTCACCAATTCATTGGCAAGATTAAAAGCAGATAAATATGTGATACCCAGAAAGAACAGCCCAAAACGCTTGTCGGTACGCGAAGGTAAACTCAGTAGCTATATTGAGATACAGTTTAAGGATAGAATGTCACAGATATAGCTGCAAATATTTGGATTCCTATAAGTTTTGCGGTAACCCTAGTTTAAAGTTTGCCTGTTTTCGAGATTATAAACAGAACATACCCCCTCCAGAACCGGATTCTATTCCTGATTCATCGTCTCCTGATTCATCTTCGCCTGAGGCAGGTTCGATTCCAGATGAATCCTCTCCAGAAGCAGGATCTATTCCAGATGAATCCTCTCCAGAAGCAGATTCTATTCGAGATGAATCCTCTCCAGAAGCAGGATCTACTCCAGATGAATCCTCTCCAGAAGCAGATTCTATTCCAGATGAATCCTCTCCAGAAGCAGATTCTACTCCTGAAAAATTGAACAAAATCAAATTAACAGTTATAGTTAATCACCAATTTATTAAAGCCATGATAAAAAATTGCTTAAGCTATTGAGCCGACTCATTCTTAGAAATTTGGCACTTCGGGGGCTTTTTGCGTGTCTTGATTACTGCAAAATCCACTTTGGGAAAACGGCACCACCATACAGTCAGAAAATAATCAAATGAGATAAGTCATAAATGATAAGGAAATACCCGCTATAGAACCGGATTGTATTCCTGATTCGTCCTCTCCAGATGAATCCTCTCCAAAAGCAGGTTCTATTCCAGATGAATCCTCTCCAGAAGCAGGATCTATTCCAGATGAATCTTCTCCAGACGCAGATTCTATTCCAGATAAAATAAGCAAAATCAAATTACGAATTATAGTTATGGTTAAAATTATAGCATATTTTTCGTCAGCTGTCAATGCAGAAGAGGAGACCGCTGACCATTTTATGATACGCCAAAGAAAACAAGCGAGGCATTGCGATTTTGGAACGAGTTTGAACGACCTTTGAGAGATCAACGGATTTTAAGCTGCAGAGGAAATTGTTGGAACAAAGGAATAAGGCTCGTGCTTGGGAAGCGGATGGGAGACAGGCAATAAACATGACTATGAATCCAATGGTAATGGACAGTGTCATTGCAGTCAGGACAAAACAAGAAAAAAAGAGATGTTAGAAAGTCCTACAATTGTGGAAGAGACGGACATCTTGTCATTGATAGGAGCTGTCTAGTAAAAGGAAGGGAATGTGCAAAATGTGGGAGGTATGGTCATTTTGCTTTGTGTTGTCAGGGAAAGGGTGATAATTATGCAACTGGGCGGAGGTAAACCGTATCGGCGACGTATGTTCTCACATGCTTTTATAGAAACACTGGTGCTTACAATGTAGTTTTCCAAATGTGATACAAACCTTTTGTTATTCAATCCACTCAACACTTAGTGTTGATCTCAGGTTTTGGTTTGAATTTTCAGCTCTTTGTTTTGAGGTTACCTTGTACCTTTCAGGGTATCTTGCACCCACTCCATTTAGCATGTCTAATTAAAGGCAATAAAGCTGGCTATCGATCTACATGTGTACCAAAAAATTGGAAATATAATGAATTGTCAAATTTTTTAGGGCTTCTCTATGCAAGCATCTAAATCACTTTTTGAAAGCTGAGTCAAAGGGAGTCTGCCTCAAATTTTGGACAGTAGCTAGTTTAACATTCATGTCTGCAAATTTTTATTTTGAGACATTTTATTCCCCGAGAGTGATTTTTGTACTGTCACTTCATGTTGATTCTTTAATCCGGTGAAAGTCTTTGGTACAGTTGTATAGTTTGATAACCAGCTCTGTAAGTTTTAATTTGATATGAGGTTAACAATTAATTATAGTGTCTACAGATTAAACTGGATGCACTACATCCCTTTTGTGTGATATACCTCTAAAGGCATATGCGGGTGATTTAAAAGTGAGAAAATTCTAACAACTTTTTATCACACCAGATATTACCAGTAAATCAGACCACAGTTCAATGTTATTAAATGCTTTTCCATATTTCATTGCATAAAATTACATTTAGGGATAAAAAATCAAATGACATTGACATACAATGAATGCTTTCAAAACTGTGTGAAAAAGTTTTGGTGAATAATTTCATTTTAAATGCTACTGCATAGGAGTTCAATACTTTATTGGTACATTGTAGACACATGTATAGACAAAAATGTAAAGGAAGTATCTAGTGCTGTTATGACTTTACAGTCATGTTTAATAAAGTGCATTGTGAAATATCTATTTTGTCTCTCAGTGGCAGTCTCTTTGTTTTGCTTAAGAGTTTAACTTTTCAGCTTACCACTGAAAGGATAAACTTACACATACATTTAATTTCATGTTTTGATAGTGTTTCGGTGTTCAATTGAATTGGATTGGGCAGCTCATTATTAATTACCACAACTTGAGATACATTTCCTTCAAGCACCGAGTTTCGAAAATTTGATGTATATCCAGTAGATCCGCCATTGTGATGCTCCAATAATAATATTATTGTACACACAAGGCCTTTTCAAAATAAAACTAGCTTATAGAATGTAAATTCGAATGAATTACATCTTTAAGCAATCTTTAGGCCAATAGTAAGTATTTGACGTTAAGTAATTATCTATACCTTAATCCCGCTTAAAGGAGCATAAATCTGGCTTTGACCAACTTTACAGCAAGTATAAGATTTGGCGTAAATCTGAGATCGAAGGAATTTAAGCCAAACGTAAAGTTGGCTTAAAAGTTTTAGTCTCTTTAATTTAACTTTAAACATAGGCGTAAAGTTAGTGTAAAGTTCAGCTTTAAAAAATGTAAAGGGCGCGTAAAGCTGTTTAAATTACAAATTTACGACAGCTTTACGCTAGCTTTACACCGCAGTAAAGCTGTCTTTTCATGCTGTGAAACATGCGGTGCAACTTGTCCTAAGGAAGCAGTGCTGAAAGTAAATATCAATGGCATTACAACAAGAGTACTCATTGATTTGGAGTCAGTAAGCAGCCCCGAAGGAATGGAAGAATATGAGGAAGTTAAGGCCCAAGGCGTTAACGCGAAGATGGAGGACAACCACGAGCGGTTGTGTGCATATGGAGGGAAAGAGTTGGAAGTGATTGGCCAAGTTTTAGGTTGAGATTTCGGCAGGTGACAAGAAGATAAGTTCACATTTGGTGGTAACCAGGAGTGGAAGGTTTCTGGTTGGTCACGAAACCTCAAAGGCTCTGGGTCTGCTTCGGATTAGTTCGAGCGTCAGCAGTGAGTTTGTGAAGTGCAATGTTGTCAGCGAGAACTTAGTCCCAGTTCTTCAGGCTAAGTATCCAATAGTGTTTGTTGGCGTTTGTAAGCTGAAAGTTTACAAACTGAAACTACACGTCGACTCAGAGGCTTCATGGGTAAGTCCTGTGGTGATTGCGCCAAAGGCATCAGGGGATATTTGGTTGTGCGTGGACATACGAAAGGCAAATGCAGCTATCATTCGTGAAAGGATACCCATCCCGACCGTGGAAGCGGTGTTGCAAAAATCTGAATGGTAGTGCAGTGTTTTGAAATTGGATATTTTCCTGGGATTCCACCAGATTGAACTAGATGAGGACACAAGATACAAGAGGCTGAGTTTCGGAGTAAACTCAGCTCCCGAGAAGTATCACCAGATAGTAAGACAAGTATTCTCTGGTATCATTGGGGTTCAGAACTTTGCCAGTGACTTGATAGTGCATAACAAGAACAATGCCGAGCATGACAGGAATCTCCATAAAGTGTTGCAGCGATTGCAGGGGAAGAGTCTCTTCCTCAATTCTCAGAAGTACCAATTCGGGATGGACAAGATAGTCTTTATGGGACTTTATGGTGTCAAAGTACGGTATCGGTCCAACAGAAGAGAAAGTCCGTGCTGTACTTGAATCAAGTCGCCCAACCACATCAACAGTTTCCACTTCGAGATGGTCGGCCTCAGTGCACTTTTTATCCCCAACTTTGCCACCATTGCAGAGCCTCTACGAGCGATCTCTAGGCAGCGAGTACCCTTTGTATGGGGCAGTGAGCAGGAAAACGTTTCAGGAACTGAAACAGCAGTTAGCTAGTGCGCATGTTTCTGGCATACTTCGACAAAGATGAACACACTCGAGTAATAGCTGATGCAAGTCTTGTGGGGCTAGGTGCAGTGATAGTCCAGGACAAGAAGGTGTAGGTAAAGCCGTCGGCTACGTCGCCAGGAGCCTGAGCAGTGTAGAAAGGAGGTACAGTCAGACAGAAACGTAAACGCTGGCACTAGTGTGAGGATGCGAACTGTTCAACCCATACTTGAACCGCTTGCAGACCATTGACTTGGTTACAGATCATGAGCTCCTGAAGGTGATTTACCATAGAGTATCCAAACAATCAGCACGAATTGAACGCTGGGTGTTAAGGTTGCAAATATATAGTTACAAGGTGTGCTGCGTTGCATCAAGGTGTGCTCTTTTCAATAGCTCGCCGAATTTTTTCGATATCGAGACTAATTTTCCTCGAAACTACAATAAGTTAGTGTTGTGTCGCCGAAGTTTCATTGGTGGCAACAAGCTAGTAAAAATGGCAACCATGTATTGAAAATTGCCGTCATGAGAAATGGTTTCTGGCAGAAAACGACTGGAAATTTACACATAATTTATCGCGGGTACTTCGAGTCTTTCTTCGTTTTCACACGATATTTCGTAGTATTCTTGTTTAGAAGGAGAATCTGTTATTCTGTGATAGCTGAATCACTTAAGCAGATTTATGAATTTTTTTTTCCGGCGTGTGAATTTGACTGAAGTGCAGGTTTGATAAGGGGAACACGCATGTATCATGCACATGCACTGACAAAGACAACCCTTCCCTCTCCCTACCACCATGCTCACCCTACAGATAGTTAAAATATTTCCAGGGTAATGTTTATATTTGATCAATTCATTGATTTATTTATTAACTCACACCAAAATCATTCCCTTAAAATATGAGGTGTAAAGGGAAACACCTTCACAGTCTCTGTTAATTTTAAGGACTTGTTCAAATGAAATAATTTTTTTGATCAATACATGACTTGTTTAAATTGCCATCTTTATTGATAACAGATACTATTATCTTAATTCTGTTGTCTTTTTTTTTTTAGGTTCAAGAGGCTTTCGATACTCAAAGAAATTATAAAATTTAATAAACAGTTGTTTACATATTTTTTCTAAATCTCATTTGTCTTCTTTGAATATTTGATGGGGTTTGAATATTACAACTTGTAAGCAGTGAGACTACCACAGCTACTAGATCTAGCAAGGTCACATCTAAGCACTGCCCCAAATTAAAAGATGCAAACACAGGGCCTTCAGAAATGTTAGAGTTAATAAGCAGTGCATGCATTCACAACAATGTGAGGCATCACACTGAACGGTTTGAGAAGTCAAACAAAAAAATAGAGGAAGGAAAGACTCACTATAAACCTGCCACAAAAGGTTTGGAAAACCTTTGCAATTAGCATTTTGTGGAGAAGGGGAGAGAAAATTTTTTTGGAGAAAAGTCCCAGTGTCCAAACTTTCTGTGTATCTTTTTGCAAACCCCTTTTTCAACTTAAGCTTTAGATGACATTTCAAAAACAAAACTCTGAGATGATTTTTCTTTTAATAATTGTACTTTGAGGAATATTAACTTACTGACTGATGGGCAGACATTTAGTACATCACAAGCAGACTGCTCTTCTTGGTTCTACTAATATATACACAGGCTAGCCATGCCTTGAAGCGTCAGCTTTAACACTATTCCAAAACATTTCCTAGTGTAGAGTGTGACCAATTTCACAAGTACATGTATTTTATCTTTGCCCACGGAATTTATAAAAATGTCGAGTTTTGCTCTAATAAAAGCAAGTAACATTAGTTTCTGACAGTGACAAAACAGTAGTCAGACTATTGATAGATCATGATCTTGAGATAAAGCAGACAGTGACAAATTTAAAACAAAATCACTGATTTATTCAGGAAATTAAGAGCCATTGTGAGAGAAAACCGGGAGACCTCACGGATCGGAGTCGTCTGATTCCTTCCATATTTTGGCCGTTTTATACATTCCATCAATGATGTTGAAAGGCAATATTCTTAGATTTCAAGAGCTTGTCTTGTTCGAAATCAGACCACCCCCCCCCCCCCCCCTAAAAACTCACCGTTAGCTGGAAAAAATGGAGTTAATTTAGACACTTAAAATCGAAAACGCGTAACAATTGTAATCACTTTACGAAAGCTGCCATCTTTAAGATTCTATTACCTGGACCTATAAAGACTTACGATAAGTCATTATTGACCTGTTTGAAACATTTGGTAGCTTACCATACAGAAAACAAGTTGTGGTAGGTAAATTTCTCAATTTTCTAACGCTTTTTAACAACTACTTTCCTCGAATCGGCGGCGGTTTATTTAGAAAGAAACGGGTGCTAAAAACTGCTAATCAATTTGTCTTTCCAAATCAAGAAGCAGAATTCTGGGATCTTTAAATTCAGAGGATATTTCAACGAGAATTCCAGTTGCATTTTTTAGGTAAAAACTAACAATTTGTCACGTCATCCTTCAAGGTCACGCATCCTTGGTTGACACAAATTTGAACAAATGTTCTGAAAGTCACAGATCAGAATTACCTGAAAAAGAAAACTAGAGCAAATGTAAATTCAATTTTTTAAAGTCCCTTTAACAGTTCCATGAATTGGCGGATGTAGTGAAGTTCTTTTCACTGTTGCATGTTAGACAAATTTGTATAAAATGTCAATATTGACCACGTCGTGCTGAACCGTTGGTATCGGATTTCACGAAGTAATAATAGAGGGTCCATTATAGGGGTTCGTACATTCCGTAAACCGCCATATTTTGTTCCTTCGAAACCGCAAACCGCTTTCGTTTTCTTCTGAAAACCGGCACTGCCTACAGGTAGGACGATTATCCTCATAACCGATCTTTTAACAGCACGTAGCAAATTTTTTGCCATATGTTAGCTCAATAATCGTATTTCTCTTCACATTCGCCACATCGTCTGCCATCTTTCCACGTCAGTTTCGTGACCCTTTCGAAGCTTTGAAGCCTGGCCTTATATCAAGTTACCTCCCCATCCGTCCCCGCATGGCCGGGGACACAGAGGTAAGCCCTGACTGACTTGGTCTAGCCCTAAAAGGCAATCCTTTGTTAAAGAGAGAAGCTTTAAGTAAGATAAAGTTACCGCTCAGGCTTCTGAGCCTCTTAACTCTGTTTGAATAACTGCCGCAAAAACACGCAAAAACCGAAAACCGCGAGCTAAATTTATGATTTCTCGCAACCGCACGATAATTTCTTAACCGTAAACCGCCAGATAAATGTGAATGATACCGCAAACCGGCACTCAAAATTGACTTAAACCGCCAAACCGCCAGACTATAATAGACCCTCATAATACTGTATTTCGGCTTGCTTTGGGTTTGAATGTATCCACATATTCGTATTACTGTTTTCATTACTTAATCAGGCAGTGTGAGAAGGTAAAAAATATAAACTACCAGTGGTATTGCTTATTCGTATGCTTAATTGTAGTGAATTTCCAAGAATGCGAGCGGCTCAGAAAAATGCTGTTTTGCTCTACGTAATGTTATCATAAAGTACAATGAGTTATCTGGATCTGCAATATCAAATACGTTAAACCTTACGCTTCTTCAATACTTCCTTAAAGAATTGGTTATAAAGGGTATTTGCCACCATCACTTTCTTTAAAAGTGTAATATAACGGTCAGTTCCAAAAGAGAGTGATTGCAGAAGACTGGGGTTGATGTTTCGAGTTCAGTCTATAGTTTCGGTAATTTCCTTTTTTCACTGAATTTAGTGGCCTACTCTCGGGGGGAGTCCTCTACATCCACAGTGGAATAAAACCTCGTTCTGACGAACGGCTCAGCATTTGAATTTCTTTACAACAGCTCTTTTTACTATATCGAACCAACTGTTACGGAAAACACTGCTGCACTTTTTGAACGTCCGAGTTGCTCTGTTTAAATCGAAGTTTTATTACGGGTTACGTCAGTTGTTATATCAACGTATATAAACCACACCCTACATGCTGTACCCCCGTACCAACTGAAACCAAACAGGCGAAAAGCTAAGTTGCCTTTTGTGACCCCTTGGGCACGCAAACATTGCGATGTATATCCCGATTTCAGCCATGTGAGTGATACAAGTGTCTAGCTTTCTTGCAAAACTTCCGCTTTCCCAAGCATCAGTGTCAGAAAGATAACTCATGACGAAAGTCTTTCACCTCAGCTGTGCTCAGGGTCGATTATGTTTTGTCGCTACGGTGATGGTAGAGTGAGAGACTGGGCGTGAGGGCGCTTTTTTCGTACACCCGGTTTCCAGTCTCTGGGCG
>JAHPZR010028297.1:0-22354 GCA_019787425.1 Platygyra sinensis
TTGCCCATTAAGCATTGTACGCTGCGATCTCTTGGCGGCCATTTTTGTGATGTTACAAAATTCTGAGGCTTTTTGTTTGCCGCCAGAATAGAACTCGTAAACAATAGATGCTTCGCTCCCGTGAAAACCAAGACAACAACAGAGGCCTGCGCGCAAAGCATAATGGCCAATACTGGGCCTTTAAGCATTTTTTTAATAATAATAATAATAACCAAGGCCAGAGTACGACACCGGGAACTTCATGCCCTACTCATTACGAGAAGTGTGTGGGTTCTTCAACGTCCCCTGCTAGCCATGTAACACTGAAGGTACGGGGGACGGGGCCTACAGTTTATAGTCCTTGTCCGAGAAGACTTGAACGTCTCACCATTTGCAGGTGTCATTACAAAAGCAGCACGTTCTCCTCAGTTATTTAAAGACCCTGAGTGTTGGTCCGGCCGAGGTTTGAACCTGCGAACCCCCGCACGGCAATCCGGTGCTCTACCAACTGAGCTAACCGGTCGACTTTCCACCTCGGAAAGTGATGAGGTTACTTGTCACTGCACATTTCTTAACGGGGGCTGCCAAGGTAGTTGACACTCCATTGAATTGTACAGCAAGCTACCAATGTGCGCTTTGATCATTGCGACCTTTTCGGCTTTCTTCCCTTTGAAGGTGATCTTGTGATGGGAAAAGTACGGGGATAGCTCGTCCACCCTCAAGGACGACAGCTTATCAGAGTTGTACAGTCCAACCCAGTCAATGTCATTGTACTCCCGGTTCAGCCGTTTCATTCGCTCCCTTTCAGTCTCTTTCTTTTTCTCCTTACGCATCTTTATCTGGGCAAGGTGCTCAACATACTCTGCTACAATCTTTTCGGGGACAATGCATATATCTAAAAACTTTCTAATAGCCTCACTTTCCACAATGACTAGTTCACTCTCCTCAAACAATCGTTTAATCTGAGCCCGTGGCTGGAAGTCGTCTGGCTCATGGCCATTGGTGGGGGTTGCACTCCAATAGAGATAATGAAAGTTTGGTAGCTAGCCTGCGTAACAGCCGATTCCTTTCCTTTTTCAGGCGGCACGAAAGTCGAACAAGCGAGCGAAAGCGGGCGAGCGAAGGAGCACGCCTGGGGTAAGCAAAAAAATTGGGGAGAAGTGGGGAGGGGGTGAGTAATTTTGCCACTCTTTCGCAGTTTTCCTCTCGTTCGCGAGCGTTTGGAAAAGGAAAGGAAACGGCTGCTACGCAGGCTATTTGGTAGCTTGTCATAGTCGGGATCAGGTACCCATGTTGGGATATGGTCGTAGAGTTGGAAGTGGAGCGCTAGTAGTCTCATTGTTCTCACAAAATTTACATAGTTGGCCATTTTTCTCTTGACACGCGCTTATGTGAGCAACACTTCCGGTCAGCTATTTTCACTTTCGGTTACATTTGCTTTGCAGAAGGTGGGGGGAGGGTCAGATGCTTTTGTTTAGGTATTTGTGAAGGGTCATGTATTAATCCAATTTGGGAAGTGGGAGGACCACGTCTTTTTTCCCTGAGAAATTCTAAAATACCCCGACCCCCCCCCCCCCTCTTACAACTAAAAACGTACCTTCCCTAAAAAAACAAAAACTAAAACATCAGAGGTCATTCTTTGAGCCGAAAAACAATAGCGCTCCATTTGTTTACATGTAGTGCCTTAGGGTGCACCCGGGAAGCCTGGTTTCCAAAATTTCTCCTCACCACCGTTTCCTCTTTGTGTGATTAATACAACGACTGATTCAAAGTCACATCCGAATCACGAAGTAAAAATCTATACTTCTAGATGAATAAACTGGGTGCCAGAGTTTCGTTTGTAGAGATTTTTCTAGCCGTCATGCCCTGAGACAGGAGGTCAACTCCGCTTTGCATACCTTTATAGATTTCTTTGCGAGCAACACACACGCTCACACAAAAAGGGTATCTTTATTCATTTTAAACTAGAAGTTCGTTAGAAGTTCGTTAGGCTAGGTATATGAAACAAATTTAAGCTTAACACAAAGATTGTATAGTTAGAACCCCAACTGGCGGGAGACAGATCAGTCAACTATAACTAAACTGAAAAATCCACAATATTTGGCCTCAACATACGATGTGGGCGACTGATTTCTGGAAGTTTTATTCAATTATTACGTTTCAGCTCAGCCGTCATATGTTTCATGATCAGACCATTTTTAGCATTAAAGTGGTATTCTTCCTTTTGAAAGCGGAAGTATGGCTTATTTTGTATTTCACGCGATGTTGAATTTTCCGCTTTCAATTCCTTACAATCGCCGGGGCTACCATATCCTTTGAAACCAACACTAATAGTTGACTCTTCAGTGATATTTATCGAACAAGATTTCACTTTAGTTATTCGTGTTGTTAATCTGTGCTTTGATTTTACAAATCCCTTCAGATCTGTCGTACGTGACGCATGTTGCAAGTTTGATGTAAGTCGCTGTGATACATGAAATTACTACTAAGGAAAGAAGTGAACTATCAACAACAATTTACATATACTCACAATTTCTAAGTCTCCAAGTTTCGCCGCCAACAATTCAGCAAGTTAGCTGACAAGTTCAACTACAGTATATAGTGTAAGGATTAATTAAAGACTCTCCATGTGAAACATAAGAATGAAACTGAAAGTGCATTCCAAGGCGTCTCGTGATTTGACGTTAGCTACTATTTTCAGCTCCTTATCACGTGATTTCTGCGTGATTTGCATGAATGGAAGAGAAAAGAGACAACAACAACAACACCCAGTCTACAAAATCTCACTCTATATTATCGTCAAGAAGCCACTAGCCTGGTTATAAGAATAACGATAATCACGAAACGAGGGCCTAACCTGTGATCTGCACTTGATATTTTAATATATTTTAATATTTTATTGTTAAATAAACGCAATATCGTCTGTGGTACCGTCAAAATTTTCGCACTCGTGCCAGACCTTTTCGGACGCCGAATTTCACCAATGTCATGATAAGTGCAGTGTAAAATCAATAAGGACGGGAATTGGAGTCTGCAGCTTGAAACTGAACGAAACGATTATTATTTCAAGTCAAAATGTTTTATTTAAATTCATTTGTTCGCTCAGTCTCTGCTGAGAAAGTCCCATGGCCTTTTGTTCTAAAGTTAATCAGCTGATAGCGGTCGCCGGTCCTGCACAGGCGATTTTTGACGCGGCAACTCGATGCAATTTTTGTCGCGCTAGAGTTGCAACTTCAAAATCGCACGTGTAAACCGGGAATCCCGAACCTTCGAGTTTGCATTCGAGTTCGAGTTCGAGTTCGAGTTCGAGTTAGACTTCGAGTTGGACTTCGAGTTGAAGATCGAGTTAGATATGTCATAAAAATATAAAAATACAAATAACAAAAAAATAAAAATAAAAATTGACGATGAGGGAATTATATGCTAATAGACTGCAAATCAAAAAGGAAGTCGAGTGGCGTTACGCGTGATGCGTGATGCGTGACTGTGACATTGCCTATGTGGTCGTCTTGTGTTACACATGTAAATAAATGGCAAATTTCAAGGATAGACGCACACTGGTATGATACGAGTCCCACGTGGTATGATACGAGGTCCCCGTCATCAGCCTGGTTGGTCTTGTTGCTGGCCATCGTGGAATTGGGAATGGAACGGTACGTTTAATTTAATTTATGAAGACTTCCTGTTGCAAAATTTATTTTCCAATGCAAATTAACGCTGAAGCATGCCCTTTTTCAGCGAAGAAACAACAGAAACAATCATAGAGATAACTTCGTCGCCAGAGAAAGATGGATGTGGTGATACAATGTAAGTCTTCTTTTCATCATGGATCAAAAGGGTAATTTAGAAGAGACTGAAGGAAGTGGCTCAATTGCTTATGCGTAAGTCCGAGGTGCACAGCACAGACCTGCATCTTCACGGGTAGGCAAAACGGTCAGATATTACAGTGAACTACCGGAACGATGATCCTGCTGGTTTATGTGATCTAATCGGCTTCATATTTAATATGGGGAATATAAAAGCAAAAAGCGGCACAAGGTAGGATGATTTTTTTTAAGGTATATCGATAATTCGGTTGACCAAGCCAGGCTTCTTCAGGTACAATAAGCATATTTCGAGCATATGTAGCATATTTTCGTGATATGTACCGAAAATGCAGTGTAAATTAAAGATAAGCTTATATTAAAAAATAATCAGATAACATAAAAGGGAACAGTCTGTTTCTTCTTGGATGTTCAGACCATCGGGATCAATTTTTCTGCCTTTTTGAATTAAAAAAAAAATTCTGTAGCCTTACTGATAGAGTCTCGGAAGGAAAAGATTTTTTTCGATGGGTATAATTGCATGTCGTTGGCAGTGTGTGTGGTTAGGAGATGACAGGATTAGAATGTTCTGCGGCTGTGGTAGGTTTAGATTTATAGTTAGGGTTATCTATAGGGAGGGGGTTGCACTAGTACGAATTCTGTTTTGTTTTACATTTAAATTGGGTCAAAATTGGAGCTTTTCGTAATCACGTGGCGACTCCTACGGGCAAAATTTGGAAAAAATTTGTCAGTAGACCAAAAAGATCGAAGACGCCGTAGTGTGGGGCAGGCAGATTTTTCCAAAATCGCCTAAAGAAAACAAAGATTCATTAAACATGTCAACTGCGTGTTTATGTAAGAAAATTGATGCACAGCGATGATGCCCTCACTAGAAAGCGCACGAAAACCAAGAGAACACACTGAGGCGCTCTACATAGATAGTCGATCTGGTCAGTAGGAGGGCTTTCAAACACCTTTTTTCCGATAAATCTTTCTCCCGATTTTGGATGTGAAGCGCCGAGGAGAGGGCCGTTGTTGTGGCCTGTCATACAAAGCGTGTAAAGCTCACCAACACCACTGTCGTCTACTAGCCATTCTTTGACTCCGATAGGAAGCGGAGAGTGTCTCTAGTCAGTATCAAAACATTTTGGGCTTGTTGTTGAAAATTGAGGTTCGAGATTAAAAAAAAAAAAGAAAACAGCGAAAGCGCAGAGAGAACATGTCTACGTTTTGACTGAGGTCGTGGCGGGAACGAAAAACATTTCAAGATTGTTTACAAAGGCGTTTATCAGTGTTTACACAAGAATTTAGCCTTGTCGTGTGGCTTAGTCATGTGCGAGCGAGAAACGAGCCCAAAAAATATTGGTCAGTTCCGATATTTTGGGGTCTTTCGGATCGTGCAAAAAAAATTCGCTCGGTCTTTTAAACGTCGTTTACAATACATGGGAGAGACGTAAGGACGTTTATATTTCTTGTAACTTTTTCTTTAACTTTAGTAAACTTAAGTAAAAACAAAAACACAATTGACTGCTGCCGGGCTACAAAGCCAGAAAAGCTAATGTGGTTTGGTTCCTTTTGTTGGTCTTTGCTTATCTTCCCCGTCACCTCTTGTCAATGAATGATTTGCCAGTAATCAGATACCCATGTTATGCGCAAAGAACTCTGGGATCGCCAGGGGGCAAACATTGCTAGTCGCTAGAAGGAAATGGATGGCGAAAAGCTGTTTCCACGTCCAAAAAAAGGGATTTTGGAGAGAGATCAACACTTTTTCGATGTAGTTTTATCGCAGATGGACTTGGCAAATGTTGATAGGCGGAAAATGTAAGTTTTTGTTTGAATAACCGTGAAATATGTGATAAAATATCTCGATAAACTTCTTTGCTTGCGTAAGGTTTATTGCGAAATTTACGTCGTGTAATGGTCTAAAATATCACAAGATTAGGTCTAAATCGAGAGGAAATAACCTAATAGAGCTTTTTAAGTTGTATACAGGCTCTTTGTGGTGTATTTTTAAGTCCAGTGACAGATATAATATTGGAATTTATATGCCCGGTGACCGATTGTGCAGTGTGGGATAATTTTTGTCACATTAAATAGTAAACATTGCAAGTACGCAGGATTTTAGTCAAATCTTGCACGTAATTTTCTGTAGGTGTTTTTCGCTGTTCACAGCATAGTTGGAACGTGATTTGTACCCTATAGATTGGGTATAAAATAAGTTCCTTTTATCCACCTTGTGCAAACTCCCTGATGAAGTCTGTTTGATCAGCCGAAACGGGTCGGAGAAAATAAAGCAAGTTGAAAGATCTGTTGCTTGCTGTGTGCTGCTCTCTAGTACTTATTAAAAAAAATTGCATTGCTTCTTTGTTATGACCGATGAACATGAATCAGTGATCATAATCGGTTTAAAAATAAACCACTTTTTCTGTGAATTCGAGAAGGTGCAAATCGGTCGCTTTTTAGCAGCGATGCAGTTTCTGACCAAGTGCCCGTGATCTTGCTTTTCTTAAGATGTTCCTTCACGGAGTTCGAAGAGAAGACTAGCGGCTGAAAAACCTTCGGATTTTTTTCAATCAAGGCGGAACTTAACCTACGGATTTCTTCATGTTTCTCATGGCTCATTTCATCCCTCCAAAGAGCATAATTACAGTTTCCGTCTACTCTGACAACCTTTGAGGAGGTACATTTCCAGAAGCCATAATTTGTTTATAAAAGAAGTAACTAATAAGAAAACAGGCTGTCCACACGTAAACTGAAACTGAAAAGGCTTTATTGGGTTATTTCCTCTCGATTTATACCTAATCTTGTGATATTTTAGACCATTACGCGAAGTAAATTTCGAAATAAACATTACGCAAGCCAATTTATTTATCGGTAGATTTTGTCACAAATTTCAAATTTCAACTTACATTTCCCGCATTTTAACATTCATACATACATACATACATACATATGTACATACATTCTTTTATTTTCTAATAATTATTTTAGCAAATTGGACATGCCCACAGGTAGCATAGCTAATCTAGGTGGGTCATGTCTTAACTAAAAAGAAAAAGGCCGGTAAGTATAGAAGTTAACAGAAATCAAGAAATTAACTAGAGAGAGTACGTATACAAGTTTACAGAAATCAAAAATCTGGAAATTACCTAAAAAGAGTAGGTATAGAAACAAAAATACACCTGCATTAAAACTACGGCGAAAAAGTGTTGATCTCTCTCCAAATCCCCTTTCTTGGACGTGGAAACAGCTTTTCGCCATACAGTTCCTTCTGGCGACTGGCAATGTTTGCCCCCTGGCGATCCCAGAGTTCTTTGCGCATAGCATGGTATCCGATTACTGGCAAATCATTCATTTATTTCCCATCGAAGTGTAACTAGATCTTCAACTCGAAAACCAACCCGAAATCCAACTCGAAGTCTAACTCAATCTCCAACTCGAAAACCAACTCGAAGTCTAACTCGATCTTCAACTCAAACTCGAACTCGAGTCCAAACTCGAGGGATTATTTTTCCCGTCTAAACCAGGTGCGATTCTCAGTGCGATATGTCGGCGCGATATCGCAGGGGTTTCGAACGTGTTTGGAACCTGATGCAATTTTGGCGCGACAAAAATTGCATCGAGTTACCGCGACAAAAATCGCTTGTGTAAACGGGCCTTAACACAAAGGAAAGTCGGGCTGGACTGGTACGAGTTCCTTTGTTTTGAAACTTGCGTGCCAGCATAATTAATTCCTTACCACATGACCGGATCGCGTAAAGGGCCTGTTGCTGAAAGTTTTGCTTCTTCGGGTGTAATATTTGAGAAATCGGCTGTTGAAACCCGCAAAACTTCTGGCTGACAGAAGCACTAATATATGAGCTCATACAACCTTTGTAAAATTTCGAGTTTTCAAACCCACGTCGCGCAGAAAGTTCATATTGGGCTCAAAGCACATCGGGTTCTAATTCCTTGGGACAGTTTATCGTGCTGTGTGGCTGTGCCCTTTGAATAATTAGTCAGAATTTAATTCACAAAATGTATCACTTTATTTTAATATGTAGCCTGTGTACAGCCGCCCCATATGCTAATACGAGACAATATTGTGAACAAAGATTACCGCTGGAGTCAAGTCATTCCTTGAATAAAAGATGCGAACCTATGTTCTATTCATTTTAGTGCAAGTCCTTTCATATTTCGGGAGCTAAATACCCTTCACGTTTACGGGTCAGAGCTAAGCCCATGACTTAGGGGCACTTCTTGGAGTCAAAATAACTGAATTTCTGCAGTTCCTTAGTAACACTGAGCTGCAGAAACACGTCCCGAGGTCGAGTCCAATAAAACCGGGTCATCTCTGCGCTAAAATGCAGGGTCCAAGTGGATTTTGTTTTCTTGCCAACTTAATGCCTTTTAAGGTTGTTACCCATCATTCTTTCTAAGGTTGTATCCTCTATTTTGGTCTTAGTTTGCACACCAAAAACAAATTGAACACAGGCCATTAAATGATACAAGGCCCCTAGGAAGCTTTCGGAAGCTCATGCTGGAAAAGTCACGAAATGATGGTGTTCGATGAATATGAATAAACTCAAGCCTAATAACATAGCATTAGGGAGAATATAAATTTAGCAGCAATGAAATAGAAAATCAAGTAACCCTTTTTAAAATGCTCTGAAATATCACACGATTATATATATTACCCAACACCAAAAACAAGTTTTAACTTAACAGTTTAATAACGAATGAGTAACTTAATAGAACACATTCTAGCTTGCATTTTTATTCTGTAACACTGCATGGCGTTTTTCATCGTAGCAGCAGCAGTAAATGTTCCAGTATCGGTATCGATCAATGGCGATAATGGAGGCTGTGCGTGTTTTAAACGAAGAAGTTCCAACTCGAAGGCCAATGTTTCTCTTTCTACATGCAGCAAGACATTCCTCTGTGCCAACTGATCGTTCTGAGTGGGTGCGTGATCATCACCTAATGGCTGAGACACTGACGTTTGTAAGACTTCTCCCCAGAGAACTCAACACCATTTTCGCAAACATCCTAGATGTTGTTTTGTCCAAAGAAGTTTTTAAAGAAGTTGAACAACTACACTTCTCACTCGTCAAGTACTGCACTTTGTAACACAAAACGAAAAATTAACCACATTTTGGTGCACTTAAACTTGAATTAATCTCATCTTAAACTTGTATTTAATACATCTAAGTTAAGAAACTTATATCTATGTTTAATTCGAGATGGGAAACCTTTCCTAGATACTCTCGACGCTAAACCTTAATGCAGGTTAATTGAAGATTAAATGTAGTCAGAAAATGCTTTAATAAGTTGAATAGGGGAAATTGATCACCTTCAAAACAAAACAAAACAAAAAGTTGTGTTTGAATCATGAGTCCAAATCCTTCTACTTGAAATTCTTTGGAAACTGTTCATTTAACTGACTAAACCCATTTGAAAATTTCTGAAGAACTCAACCATAAAGTCAAATTGGTTGTGTGCTTTGGAAGCACCTTAGTTGTTAGCTCATTTAGTTGTTATTATTTAAACATTGTTTGTTGAATATTTTACTCGCTATGACCGCTTGCCACTTTGCGGCGAGCCCATCCAACACATGGAGCATAATTTCTTGGTTTAAAGTGCCTATGAAGTTAAAAAAAAATCGCAGCTTATTTGAAGGGCTTTTCAAAATAACGAAGAATAACGTTTTCCTTTTTGGAATATCTTTTCCTTTTTAGAGATATTTACGTTTTTGTATTATGCAAATGAGGAAAGTGATGACATCATAAGTTGTTACATTAAACTAGTACAACTCTCAATCAAAAATATCTCCAGAAATATTGGAGCAGTGTTCTTCAAACTTGGCACAAGAAACGTACATTACAAAAGAAACAGAATGACACCTACTATGTTGTTGCCATGACAACAGTTTCGGCTCCAGTCTCTTTCTGTGAAAAACCAAATATCACCATTTGCAATCTTTTTAAGTGGGACAGAGGGTCTAACTCGACACACAAATGGTTCCCATACTGTGTTAACTTTCCTCATTAGTTTGTTGTGAGTGGGTGATCCTTGTTAAGGATAAAATCTGGGACTTGTCTTATTAAAAACAGGACCAGCGGCATAACTGTTGTCATGGCAATAGCACGACAGGTGTCATTTTGCATCTTTTGTGATGTACAGTCCTGATGCCAAGTTTGAAAAACACCGCTTTATTATTTCTAGAGATATTCTTGATTGAGTGTTGTACTGTTTTAGTGAAATCATCTATCACCTCACAAAAACGTAAATATCTCTAAAATGGAAAAAAAGATATTCTAAAAGGAAAAACATCGTTCTTCAATACTTTGAAAGTCCTTTAAAATAAGCAGCAATTATTTTTACTTCATAGGCTCTTTAAGCTTCAAAGTATCTTTATTACATGTCGCTGAAACGTTTTTACAATTCTGTCAATTGTTTTTCTAAGACATTTCCTGGTCATCCAAAACTTTACATGTGTACAATAAATATTATGTTGTAGACCTGTTAAATAACAAATATTCAAATTAAGTCAGTGTTTTGTTTCAGAAAATACTTTTGTCCTGGGTTGTTTAAAGTCAATAAACACTTATCCAAGATGAAAGAGCAATAAGTAACTGGTTCAAAATATCTTTTGTTAGTTGTATTAAAGTCTTTTAATCGATGATATCTTGGGGTTAAGATAACTCATATAAGATATACATTGCCCTTGCTTTAGAAAAAAAATCAAAGTTAACTAGAACCTTGAACTTAAGGTAAGGTATCATGGAAGACTTGAATGCATTTATGTTTATGATTAAATATCGCCACAACTTATCTCATAAAATTATTTACTTTTAACAGTAGCTAACGGTGCGAGGTAAAACAATCATGATACATTGAACTCTTTAACTCTTTTCTGATTGACCGAAAGCGTACAGTGAATTTTCGGAATCAGCACCCGTGACGTCATAACTGCAATTATCTGATATTAGTATATACTAAAACAGTGGATAGTGTTAAACGCGCGCGCTGATTGGCTCGTCAAACTCCGGATATCTTGTGCTATTTACCTCCGAGCAACTCAAGAGAAAATGGCGTCCTGTTTGCGACCGTGACAAGTGAAGAAATCGTCCAAATTAATTTTTTGTGGTGTATATTATCTCATTGTTTTAGTATATACTACAACAACTATTTACCTCAGTGTCGGTGGCTAGCGTTGGATATTTACCTCGCCGCTTCGCGGCTCGGTAAATATCCACCGCAAGCCACCTCCACTTCGGTGAATAGTTGTTAATTATTATTCAACAAATTGTAACACTATTCAAATATGGTCATGATGCTCTCGATATCTGTCATCCGTAGGTAACAGATGTCCGGCGATATACGTAGCTTCGTACGTGGGAAGAAAAAGTGAAGTGAAAAAATGTCGACAGAAAGGTTTAAAAATGTTACGAGCTTGGAAATCAATTTTGTTATCAATTTGTTGAATAATAAAACAATTATCCTGCTCAATCTCGCGAAATATCGTCTGATTTTAGCCGACGAGGCCTACGGCCTCGTCGGCTAAATATCAGACGATATTCCGCGCGATTTCGCAGGATAATTGTTAATTATACAATTATCACGTCAAGGACACTCAAGGTCACGGGTAATCATGTCAAGTATGACCGCAGTGCAAGATTTCTAAGGCTAATCACGTCAAGTTCGCGCGTTTTGTGTTGCTTGCCATCAGTAACTGTCGTGACCATTTTTTTTCATTCAATGTATAACTAGGAATACCTGCCGGTTGAGTGCCAACGAGTAAACACTGGCACAGTTGTGCGCCGAGAGAAAATTAAGACTGAGTAACCAGAGTACAGACCATTTTTTTAAAATGAAACATTAATTTAAAAAGCAGTGCAAAACTCACGTTTTGTTTGTTTTTTTTAAAATGTTATTTTGATATCCACGTGAAAAATCGAAATTAGTCAAGGCCCAACACACACAATACAAGAAGTATTTATAAATTTTCGTGAACTGTTACTTCGGTGCACGCACTTCAGCAAGTGGACTTTGGACCTGAGCACTTCTGATCGGATAATTTTCAAAGGAAGCCACAGTTGGAAGCTCCCTGAAATTTTGGAACAAAAAGACTATCCAAATTGATTTGCTATATATGAAACTTGAAAGATGGTGGCTTCCTGGCAAACTGAGCTTAGACTGTTTTTCACTTTTGTGAACGGTATTAAATGGATAAGCACAAACGGGTGTCTTGGAAACAAAGACCTCTAAGACCCCAAAGACCCCAAAGACCCCTAAGACCCCTAAGAGCCCAAAGACCCCTAAGACCCCTAAGACCCCAAAGACCCCTAAGACCCCTAAGACCCCTAAGACCCCAAAGACCCCAAAGACCCAAAGACCCCTAAGACCCCTAAGACCCCTAAGACCCCAAAGACCCCTAAGACCCCTAAGACCTCAAAACTTGAAAACAAAGACCCCCCATATTTTTGGGAGGCTCCCGCGAAATTACGACCAGCCGCTCGCCAATGCGACTGAAAGTTGAGCGCTGGCGACAAGAATTTTGTATTTTGAGGGTACTTCTAGCGTCTTTGGTCTTTGACTAGCATTTCGTTTTAAATCGAAAAACGTTGTGTTTTGTTTCAAGTAAGAAACTTACCTCTTGTCTCTTCGAGGTTTTTAACTTCCACCAAAAATAATTTAGATCAAAAATGAAAGTTAATTGCCCCCAAACAGTGAAAATCGACATTTAGCGCCGCCATGTTTTCAGCGGTTTCAACTGCTAGCTATACCGTGGGCGCATGGCAGAACAAGGGCTCTGTTTCTCTCTGTTTCCGCTCTTTGTGCACAGGGAGCCCTCACATCCGTTTAGAATATGAATAAAAGATCAAATTAGCGGTATCACGCGTTTTGTGTTTTGTGGCCGCCATTTTGAATTTTTAATATGCGCGCGGTCTACTAGTGCGAGGTCTGGAACCAAGATAACGGAAGTCTGGGACTCGCAAATTTCTCGGAGGATCCGAACACTCACCGAAAATAATAAAGTGACAAGTTGTCACTTTATTAGATCTCCGAGCAGGCTCCGAGCGATTTCCGTAATCTCGGTTTCAGACCTCGCACCAGCAGACCGCGCAATTTACCGCGCGCAGGTATGGCGGCCACAAAACACACAACACGCGTGATAAAGGTAATTTGATCTTTTACTCATATTCTAAACGGATGTGAGGGCTCCCTGTGTTTGCGTAGCTTCTGGAAGACCTGGAAGGCTTCGTCTTGACGGCATGTAAGAAAAAAAAATGTTGTGTTAAGTCTCCAAACTAAGAGAGCAATCTATTTGACGAAAACTCCAGTTCAACTACACGATATTTTAATGCCTTTTCACGTGGAATCTGAATCTTGCGATCGTTAAGGAGTAGGAATGTTTTCATGCGAATCGTCTTGAAAACCTTTGTATTTCGCTGTGGAAGAAAAATTTCATCGACACCTTTTGGCGAACACATTTTCCATCTGGCGAAACTGAGTACTCCCGGCCCTTTAACATTAGCTCCGGAAAAATATCGCCGCCGGAAAATATCACTTTTTTGTGAGATGAAAAATAATCAGCTTTTTTTACCTTTCCAGTGTTCTTGTAATTTTTCATGTGTACAATAATCGTAACCCTTTAAATTAAAAGGTCAAGTCTTCTGTTTGTACTTTCTCTTCTTCTTGTCACATTTTTTGAGGGACGGGGTGTAGTTCTAAAATATGGTACCACCCTCTGCTCTTTTATCTCCCGTAGAGAACAAGAGGTTAGCTCACGAGGTTGACAAACTGACAACTGTACTGTGCTCCTTCTCGCCCAAGCTTTCTTCCACTGCCCTAAAAAACTTGTCTTATTCGAAGGGGGAGGGGATAGAGGGATTTGAACCTATCATCATCATTGTCATCAGCGAAACACAAAAGCACGAAGTTTTTCAAGACGAGTTTTCGCATGAAAACATTCCTACTCCTGAATGATCGCAAAAGTCAGATTCCACGTGAAAAAGCATTAAAATATCGTGTAGTTGAAATGGAGTTTTCGTCAAATAGATAACTCTCTTAGTTTGGGGATTTAACATAAGACGAAGCCTCCCAGAAGCCACGCAAAGAGCGAAAACAGAGCTTTTGTTTCTGCCATACGCCCACGGTATAGCTAGCAGTTGAAACCGCTGAAAACATGGCGGCCCTAAATTGCGTGGATTTTAAGACTTTTTACTGTTTTGGGGGCAATTAACCTTCATTTTTGATCTAAATTATTTTTGGTGGAAGTTAAACTGACTTCGAAGAGACATGAGATAAGGTTCTTACTTGAAACAAAACACAAAGTTTTTCGATTTAAAACGAAATACCAATCAAAGACGCAGCCTCAGCTCAAACTGAAAAATTCTTGTCGCCAGCGCTCAGCTTTCAGTCGCATTGGCGACTGGCTGGTCGTAATTTCGCGGGAGCCCCCAAAAATATGGGGGGTTTTTGTTTTCAAGTTTTGGGGTCTTAGGGGTCTTAGGGGTCTTAGGGGTCTTTGTTTTCAAGACACCCAGCACAAACGACGGCACAAACTATTAAACAGCGACATGTTGTGTGACTCGTGACTCGTTCGTCGATCAATTTTGTGATTTCGAGCACACCTGCTTGATTGGAAAGAGGCTTAAATCCCCCCTGATTATGTTTATAGGGAATATATTTGAATATATTAAAGTGTTTTTTCCTTAGTTATCGCACGCTGGCCGACAATTGACTGTTGTTTTGGCAAGACTGTTGTTTTGGTACGCTCGCCGTGACTGTCAAATTTGCATTTGAGCACACTAGATCGATGAAAAAAGAGGCTTTGTACGCCCGCTGATTGAGTTTATAGTGATTATGTTCAAGTGGTTTTGGTTTTTGTTTCTTAAATGGCACGCTGGCCGATCTTGTCAAAGCAATTGACTGTTTTGGCAAGCTAGCCGTGACTGTGGCACTACCACTCGCCGTTTTCGGGCTGATCTCGATAACTGCCTTGCTGGGCGATTTTTCAGCCTGCTAGTTGTTAGATTTGTGACACTCTGGCTCCCAAAAACACTAAATTAAAGTACACGCAAGAAGACAGCGCTCACGAGTGAATATCTAATTATTTCTGCCTAGTAGCCTACACAAGTACCGCGATGCCATTGGATCACTCGTAAGTCGAAAACAATCACCGATGACGTCACTCTTACATTACCTGACATTACCTAGCCTGAATTTCAGCCGTCTCCTCCTCTCGCTAAGTCTCGGGAGAGAGACGTCGTCTCTCTCCCGAGACTTAGCGAGAGGAGGAGACGGCTGAAATTCAGGCTAGTCATTACCTTACATTTTACAATTCATTCGAGATTTCAGCTCCCTGTACCAAAAGCAACTCACGCACACGGCTTTGTAATGCTGCCGCCTCGCCAGCCTCTTGTCTTCGCTCGGCTGGCTCGTTGGCGATAAAACAATTATTAGATTCGGTTCTTGTGATATCCAGCATAATCAAGGTCGTGGTAGGAATTATCAGCGTCAGCCTTCGTCTTCGACTGATATCTCTATATCTCTTACCTCGACCTTGATTATTCTGGATATCACAAAAACTGCATCCAATAATTGTTTATTATCTGGACAAAAAATACAGGTAAAATTGTGTTAATGCTCCCAACCCATGAGATATCCATGGGTATTCAAAGAAGGGCCTCACGTTTCATCGTTGGCAAAGGCAGCGATCTGTCATATAGAGATCGCCTTATTAAGCTAAGGCTACTGCCGCCAAATTATTGGTTGGAATATTTATATCTGTTTTCTTTTATAAAGGCCTAAATAATCTGGTTGATTTTACCTTTGAAATTGATCACTATTTCTCTTTTGTTCAGGGACGCACGCGTCGTGCAAATACTGCTTATTGCCTTAAGACAAATTATGCTCATACTTCCCTTTTCAGCGATTACTTTTTCAACAGAATTACGATAATATGAAATGGTATTCCTGAAGATATCAAAAAAGCTAATTCACTTCGTTCTTTTAAACGCCAACTCAAATCTTTTTACTTTAAGCGATTATATGTTTTTGATGGCGACAATGCGCGTTCTTTTAAGATTATTTGTCCCAAGTGTCGCCGTGTGAATATTCTAAAAGCTTGCTCTTGTTAGTATCAATGTAGTGCACAATTTATTACCTCTTTCCATTTTTTCTTTCTACTTATTAAATTGATATTTGTAGTATATTATTAATATTTAAGGTGGCTCGATCGGATTTTTGTGTCACGATACCGTTCAACTTTGAGTGACTAGAGCACCACCATTATCTGAATCCCATAAAACAACTGATTACGTTCGTAAAAGGTCGACTAAATTTTAGCTGCAATAGTGCAACAGCAGCTAATATTGACCTTGCGGAATCTCTTTTAGGTAACTGGCTGAAGAATAACCATATTACCGTAGATAACATATATTACCTTCGCAGTCTGTTTGTATTTTTTTTGAATTTTAGTTTTCAAATTTAGTTCTCAACCGCAGAAAACCGGCAGAAAGACAGAATCCTGTAGCAATTCGCTAAAATTAGACTTGAGTGAATAAGCCAATCAAATGGTAGCATTGGCCGTCAGTTGGGATTTGTGATTGACAGGCTGAACACCTCAGCCTCGTTATATAGGATCGATCCGTGGTTAATTGTAGTTTTGGGTAAGGGGTTGGTTTTCAACATTTTATGGCGTTGGATTAGGAGGGTGAACCTGGTAGGGGACTACGTGTCTCGTTGTTCTCTCGTCTGTACATTGTACGAATCTATAAATAAATCAATCAATCAATCAATAAATAAATAAATAAATAAATAAATAAATAAATAAACCAGAAACAAACAACAACAAATGTGAGGAAAGGGGTTGGAAATGAAGTACTCCAATAGTCACTATCGCTAGTGCAATACTAGTCTAGCTTGGTAAGATGGGAGGGATCAAACACCCCCCTCACCCCCTTTCTCTCCAGGGGTGCAGGTCACGATCCCCTAAGAGAGGTGCTACTCCTCGTGAGGGCTGTAGATCACAATACCCTGCAAGAGTCCCTACTCCTCTTTAGGGCTGCCATCACAATACCCTAAAAGAGGTCCTTACTCCTCTCCAGGGCTGCAGGTCACAATACCCTGAGAGAGGTACCTAATCCTCCTCAGGACTGCAGGCCACAATACCCTGAAAGAGGTCCTTAGTCGGGTAAGGAAGTTAATATTCATGGTTACTATGGCAACCAATCCATTTTGTGAGTCTATGGGACAAAGAGAGACCTGTATGGGAGCACCTCATCCCCACGAATACACCAAGTGTATTCCCCGTAGACAAAAAAAACACAAACCCATCTCAAAACATGTTCAGTTAGACATATCACCTAACAACTGCTTAACAGAGACATGCAGCCTTGGCTTACTGTGTAGTTCTCTGATATTGGACATCATGTTGTGATCAGTTGACACCTGTCAAAAGAAGGTATCCGCTAACCCGTATCATGTGACCATATCGCGGGCTCAAGTTTATAGCTCATCGAGGTCACGCGATTTTTTGAAGTGACCACTGACCAAGTGCTGATTTTCCATTAGATCGCGGGTTCATGCCTGATTTACTTGTTGAAAACAGGGCAGGATTGTTCGGAAGGCGGTTAATACTAACCCAGGATTACAAGTTAAAACCGAATTATTGAAACTCAGTACAGAAGGCTAAACAATATACAGAAAGCCTGACCTCCAAGTTACAAAACTCAAATCAAAATTTTGCCTTTTCCTGGGTTAGCTTAATCGGGCTCTTAAAAACCCGGCCCAGGAGCTACGCTTTTAGGCTGGCCTAAATCTATATATTAGATCAAGAACAAAGTCTGGACTTAATAGCTTGTATGAATTAATGATTAATATTTTTATTATCTCTCAACCAAGTTAATATCAACAACCTTTTTTTTCACATACATCTCTACATGTAAGACAAAAAGCTACATGTTCGTTTATGTAGAGGATCCTGCAAATTAAATCATCATAAAGAAAACTGCAGAAAACTGAGAACTTACTAGAACTACACACAGTAAAAAATGCTAATAAACACAGGCTTGACAATGAGTACATATATAATTAAAACAAAATGTGTATGTCATTCAATTTATAAAGGTATAAAGGGAACTTGCAATATTTTTACAAGCATCGCCTAAAATGTTTCAAATGTTCTTATTAGAAGATCTGGAATAAAAAAATGTCTCATCCAGGAAATTTTTTTTTTAATCGCCTTCCAATCATGAGCCCTATATTCCATTTAAAATTCCCGCGGCCGCCATCTTGAATGGCGCGCAATCCACTACGGGCTGATGATGTATTGTGTTTGCTTCGTACAGTCAAAATGCCACACTGTGTTGCCTTTGGTTGCAGCAGGGGCTGGGTTGCAGAAACCAAGAGAATAACTGAAAAGATACAAGTATAAGTTTTCATGTTTTTCCAAAGATAATAGATTACGCCGTACTTGGAAACCAAGCGTAGCAACCACGATATGTCATCAGCCCACAGTGCCTTACATGCCATTCAAGATGGCGCGGCCGCGGGAACTTTAAACGGGGGTACAGTTGAACTAAAACTGTGATTAATAAAAGCACAAGAAAATTATGTAGTTTTGCTTAACTTGCCTCAAGAATGTGAACTGATAAAATGCCATAAGAAAAAATTGGAAGCACTATTATAAACATCTGCTATTGCACTGCTTCCATTAAGTAATTTATTTACCCCCATGTACTTATGTCACAATCCTCTATCTAGCTGCAAACTGTTATCTGCATTTTAGGAAAGCTCCTTTGAATACAAAAGTTCGTTTAAGTAAATCTGTAATTTTATGTTACCCACAACTTACAGTTATACGTAATCTGTTTTTTTGCACTTTTCTTTGTGTTGTTCATTGTTTCCACCCTTAATCCTCCTTTTTCTTTCTCTGACTGTTTTAAAATATCGGTCAAATTGTGCTGTTGATAACCTGTGTGCAGCCACCCCTCCCCACAAAAAAAATCGGAGAGGGGAGGGGCGGCTGTACACGGGCTATGCTGTTGAAAGAACAATTTAAAGACTGTGTACAATGTAAATATATATTACAATAATACATTTAGGGCAGTCTGTCCTACCAAGGATGTAGGTTAAATTTTGCAAAAGCGCAAATGCACTTTTGAAAGGCGGGTACTTTGAGTCAAAGCCAAACAGGGGGCCCATCCCATTCGGGGTACAGCTGGCCTGGCGTTTTCCTCTTAGGAGCAAGTGGATGTACGGGAAGGCTTTTCACCCAGCTGTTCAACCCCATTTCAGTTAGCTTTTGCTGTTATTGATGCCTGTACTGTTGATTTCTTTGCTTCCGTGGTTTTTCATGTCAGAAGTGTTATTCTTTTTCATAGTGCTATAAACTAACGCTGGGTATGAAGAGAGGAGCATGCACCCAGGTCAGGGTTGTTGTATGTTTTGTTTAGGGGGTGTTGCTATGATTTAGAAGAGGGCACACACTTAGCGCACGTACTGCGTGAATTTTACCCTGTCCCACAACTGAATGACAACTTGATAACAGCTATCAATCAGAAAAAAAAAAAAACCGACAGAATCGATTGTCATTCTAACTTTGCTCACCATCAATTTGGGCCGTCAAAGTTTGCTTCCACTAACAGATCTATCTAAAGATACAAAGAATTGTCAATTTTGGAATATACGGAAAACTTAAGAAAATTGGAGTAATATGAGGATATCCTCCGTACCTTGTAATTCGTTCAAAGTATTCTGCAAGCTTTCCTCCTAACACGGCGGTACCGTTTTTGCTCCATAGCTCTTGAAGGATTGTTACTATCAGAGAACGGGGGTTGTTCAACAGACGCCTGCTCAACTGTAACCATGTTTTCAAGAGGATTCGAGACATCAACACAGGCTGGTTTCAACTTTTTTCTCGTAATCCTTGAAGCATGATGATGAAACTCCTTGGACTGTTCAAAGTCGCCTAACTCTTCGTAAACAGCACCTAAGTAGCTGTAAGAAGTTGCAACATTGACATGCTCTGGTCCGAGCTTCTCCTGGTAAATATTTAAAGCCTGATGATGAAACTCCTTGCTCTGTTCAAAGTCGCCTAACTGTTGGTAAACAGAACCCAAGTTACTGTAAGAAGTTGCAACATCGACATGCTCTGGTCCGAGCTTCTTCAGGCTAATAGTTAGATCACGATGATGAAACTCTTTGGCCTGTTCAAAGTCGCCTAACTGTTGGTAAACAGAACCCAAGTTACTGTAAGAAGTTGCAACACTGACATGCTCTGGTCCGAGCTTCTCTAGCGTAATATTTAAAGCCTGATGATGAAACTCTTTGGCCTGTTCAAAGTCGCCTAACTCTTGGTAAACAGAACCCAAGTTACTGTAACAAGTTGCAACACTGACATGCTCTGGTCCGAGCTTCTCTAGCTTAATATTTAAAGCCTGATGATGAAACTCCTTGCTCTGTTCAAAGTCGCCTAACTCTTCGTAAACAGAACCCAACTTACTGTAACAAGTTGCAACATCGACATGCTCTGGTCCGAGCTTCTCTAGCTTAATATTTAAAGCCTGATGATGAAACTCCTTGCCTGTTCAAAGTCGCCTAACTCTTCGTAAACAGAAACCCAAGTTACTGTAAGAAGTTGCAACACTGACATGCTCTGGTCCGAGCTTCTCTAGCTTAATATTTAAAGCCTGATGATGAAACTCCTTGCTCTGTTCAAAGTCGCCTAACTGTTCGTAAACAGAACCCAACTTACTGTAAGAAGTTGCAACACTGACATGCTCTGGTCCGAGCTTCTCTCAGGCTTAATATTTAAAGCCTGATGATGAAAACTCCTTGCCTGTTCAAAGTCGCCTAACTGTTCGTAAAACAGAACCCAACTTACTGTAAGAAGTTGCAACACTGACATGCTCTGGTCCGAGCTTCTCTAGCTTAATATTTAAAGCCTGATGATGAAACTCCTTGCTCTGTTCAAAGTCGCCTAACTGTTCGTAAACAGAACCCAAGTTACTGTAAGAAGTTGCAACACTGACATGCTCTGGTCCGAGCTTCTCTAGCTTAAATATTTAAAGCCTGATGATGAAACTCCTTGCTCTGTTCAAAGTCGCCTAACTCTTGGTAAACAGAACCCAAGTTACTGTAACAAGTTGCAACACTGACATGCTCTGGTCCGAGCTTCTCTAGCTTAATATTTAAAGCCTGATGATGAAACTCCTTGCTCTGTTCAAAGTCGCCTAACTTTTCGTAAACAGAACCCAACTTACTGTAAGAAGTTGCAACATCGACATGCTCTGGTCCGAGCTTCTTCAGGCTAATAGTTAGATCACGATGATGAAACTCTTTGGCCTGTTCAAAGTCGCCTAACTGTTGGTAAACAGAACCCAAGTTACTGTAAGAAGTTGCAACACTGACATGCTCTGGTCCGAGCTTCTCTAGCTTAATATTTAAAGCCTGATGATGAAACTCTTTGGCCTGTTCAAAGTCGCCTAACTCTTGGTAAACAGAACCCAAGTTACTGTAAGAAGTTGCAACACTGACATGCTCTGGTCCGAGCTTCTCTAGCTTAATATTTAAAGCCTGATGATGAAACTCTTTGGCCTGTTCAAAGTCGCCTAACTGTTGGTAAACAGAACCCAAGTTACTGTAAGAAGTTGCAACATCGACATGCTCTGGTCCGAGCTTCTCTAGCTTAATATTTAAAGCCTGATGATGAAACTCCTTGCCTGTTCAAAGTCGCCTAACTTTTCGTAAACAGAACCCAAGTTACTGTAAGAAGTTGCAACATCGACATGCTCTGGTCCGAGCTTCTCAGGCTAATAGTTAGATCACGATGATGAAACTCTTTGGCCTGTTCAAAGTCGCCTAACTTTCGTAAACAGAACCCAAGTTACTGTAAGAAGTTGCAACACTGACATGCTCTGGTCCGAGCTTCTCTAGCTTAATATTTAAAGCCTGATGATGAAACTCCTTGCTCTGTTCAAAGTCGCCTAACTTTTCGTAAACAGAACCCAAGTTACTGTAAGAAGTTGCAACACTGACATGCTCTGGTCCGAGCTTCTCTAGCTTAATATTTAAAGCCTGATGATGAAACTCCTTGCTCTTTTCAAAGTCGCCTAACTCTTGGTAAACAGAACCCAAGTTACTGTAAGAAGTTGCAACATCAACATGGTTAGGCCCGTTCATTTTTAGATTAGTCTCTAAAGAGTATTCATAGTATTTTGTGGCCGAATTAAAATCGCAATGATGTAAACACGTTTGGCCGAGCATAAGCATGTCACGTCCGGTTTTAATAACGCGAATAATGTTTTCTTTCGAAATAAGATCTTCAACTTTCATAATCAAGCATTTTAAATGCGGAGCAACACGTTTGGTTCGGGCAACAGTATTAATGTCTAACCATTGATTCTCTGGTAATGAATTGTCTATGAACTGGCTGAAAGCTGTAATTGCACCACTCACGGCTTCGTGATGTACACTCTGAGGATATTCCTTCATTAAAGCCTGAATAACATCACGCACAACCTGATGTACACCAATGTAGACGTCACCTTTCTCTTCTTGAAGTAAAATCAGGGAACATC
>JAHPZR010028298.1:5000-23948 GCA_019787425.1 Platygyra sinensis
CGAGCCGCAGGCGAGTGTTTCCACAGCTTTTTCGAGTTCTCCCAGACTTTCACGAGTGTTTGTATAACTCGATAGAAACACGGAGTACATGTTTTCTATTTCTTTTAGAAAATACCACGACGAGAAAAAGGAAAACAACTTGTTAAACTTTGATTATCAAGATGTAAGTTCTCTTTGCTCGCGCCATCACTACGTCAACAGCGCGCGCTAGTTCTGTGTCTCAATCGAGTTATACAAACACAATTTTTAACCAATCAGCGCGCGTGCTTTCTTAGGACTGTTTTCTAAAAGTTCTATACCAATCATTCTCAAAAGTATCAAGGAGCAGAATCTAGACGAGAAAAACTGAATTCTAAGCCAATCAAAGCCAGCCGCAAACTACAGATAAGTTGGCATATCGCGACCTCGTCACGTACGCAAGAATCGACCTGAATTTGCATTACTCGCCGCAAAGATGCACTCATGACCAATTTATAATTATCGCTGAGCTAAGGTTTTTAATGTTGCTTCACCTTCAAGAGATTATAGGAAAGGGACATGCCTCTAAACCTGAAGCCAGGTAAGCATTTATAGTAAGAGAATTTATCCAGACACTTTTTGCATATAGACTGGAAAAGTGAGACTGCAATTATTAAGTGAGACTGCAATTATTAAATTGCATGTATTTGAAATCTAAAGAATCAAAGCGATTTTCAAGCAGTCTCACGACAGACGTTGTGATTACATTTAGAATGACTGCTAAGCTGTTTTCCTTCGGAAAGAAAGTCCCAAATAGGTGGATCGTAATACGAAATGGAACTACAAAGCTTGACTTATTTCCTGATTTAATTAGTGCTTCATTACTTGGAGCCACAGGCTTGTTAATCATGATTGCAGTTTAGATCGAAAAAGATGCAATGGTAGATTGTTATTAACCGGAAAGAGATGGGTTAGGTATACAATATATCCTCGTTCACAGCCGCTCCATTACCCCTATAATTCAAGACTACTTCCACGTAATTTAAAACCGTACCGTTGCCGGACCAAAATCTGATCGGTCCCAAAAAACACATGAAAATTTGTTAATTAATGGCAAGTCCTTTCGGTTACATCTAGCTTCAGAGTCTCTCAAATCATAACTTAGAAGAAGAAAGGTATTAATCGAAATTCAACAGCTGATTTTTACCGCCACGCTTTGTTGAAACTTTAACCGGAAGTGGCCAGGTTAGTCATCTTCTTGTAAGATTTTTCCTGGTAAAAAAGCCTCAACCTTAAACTTGATATGGCAGTTTAGACCAAAAAAGATCCCATGATAGATTGTTATTAACCGGCAAGAGATGGGTTGTTAGGTATACAATATATCCTTGATCACAGCCGCTCCATTGTCCGTATAAATTTTCAAGACTACTTCCACGTGATTTATAACCGTACCGTTGCCGGACCAAAATCTGATCGGTTCCAAAAAAACACATGAAAATTTGCTAATTAATGGCAAGTCTTTTCGGCTACATCTAGCTTCAGAGTCTCTAAAATCATAACTTAGAAGAAGAAAGGTATTAATCGAAATTAAACAGCTGATTTTTACCGCCACGCTTTGTTGAAACTTTAACCGGAAGTGGCCAGGTTAGTCATCTTCTTGTAAGATTTTTCTTGGTAAAAATGCCTCAACCTTAGTATTTTTTTCTTGATATTACTAAACCAAGGGCTGAACTTTGCAGGGATATTAAGACTTCCCGATATAAAACATGGGCATGGAAAATATAAGGTCTGAAAAACAGGCCATTTCCGGTTGCTTCCAATATGCTTCAAATAAGTCCAAGTTGACATAACAGCCACTGGCTAACGAAAAAATCTCATGAGTTGATTTGTTTACCCATAAAAGGCTAAGAATAGGGCATTACAAAGATAGTTTTGTTTTTGTCTAAAATTAATTGTACGTTGCTAAAAGAGAGATTGAAAAGTGGCCAAAATTGCACTGAAAATCAACCTCTGGGGACCCCTGAGGGGCTGATATCCAGAACTCGGCTAAAAAAAGTTCAGTGAAGCTGAAACTCTGGCATATTTCATAAGTCCACATAACAAGATTGTGTACCAATTTTAAGCAAAATCGGCCGACCCTAATTTCCAAGTCTGCCCCGGTCTCTCAGGCAGAAGCTCTTAAAGCTATAACAGCTATCGTCCGTTAAGACGAGAGGGTGGTATCGCACACATGAATCTGAACTAGAGAACGGATTGTATCATGCTGACAATGGTAGAGCGCATGCGTCTTACATGTTGTGTTCTTACATACGGAAAGGCCCTTAACGTTCGTGTATAATTGTGTACATGGAATGTATTGTTTAATTTGCCTAAAATATACTTAACACAATGCTAATCAATCTGCGCATGCGTTTCGAGTAAATTGCTGTTGTTCTTAAGAGAATAGTACCACTGGGATAACAAGAGAATATTGGTACCATATGCAGTTTTGTGATGTTATCCACGATGTCATTTAAGTGTAGTACGTTTTACGTAGCAATTAAAGGTACCTACCCCACCTCCTCAAAACAAAGCGAATTAATTAATTGCAGTTAATTAATTAAACAAACATTAAACTTTACACTTTAATGCCATAGTGCTTTAGCGCCGTCAATCCCCAAACCATCCCAATAGTGTACTCTGCACTAAAAAAGGTATGACGTCAGCCACATAATGCGCTGACGTTGCAGGTTTCCCTTTCGCTACGTGACACTGAAACAATAATCTGCTTGCTTTGCAAGTCTACTCCGCCACTAGTATCGGTCATTAATTTATTTGCACATTTGCGAATATTTCTTGTGGGATTTATAGGCAATTCAAGTGAATTCTTGGGCTCTTTGCTGACGTAAACAAGAACTTGCCAGAACTTGCAGGGGGAAAACCCTAAGAGTTATAAAATTAGCCGTAATAAGACATACTAATGCACTTTGTGGTTTTAGCTTTCATCGGAGTTCGGAGTTATAAGCACACCATCTATTGTACGACGAAGTTAGGCTTCCCTTACGTCTTTTTTTTTTGTATTTTGCATTGCTCGGAGTCGGACAGTTTGAGTAACCGTGATTTTTAAAGCGCGCTTACAACCGCGCCGCGGATCTTGTTATCGTTGTGTTTTGACTACCCTAGTCGTGTTTTCTTATCTTAGTTATTTTTTCTTATCTCGAATTTTGAATGGTCCAAATAGATCAATAGCAGTACAAGTCCAGGCGGGAGACGGCTTTAGTCTGTCCACTGGTAATTTTCCCATAATGTGTTCACTTAGTCTTTTGTCTAGTGTCTTGCATATTACGCAGTTGTATTTGATAGACATGACTATTTTCAGTAGTTTGACAATCCAGAACCTTGTGCGAATTTTACTGGCTGTGGATATGTTCACTACATAGACGTGAAAATCGATGATGAGTATAAGGAAGAAGCAAAACTTCATTTTTGTTGTGACTCATCTCAATCCATCTTTCTCCCCGTCCTCCGACTACGTATATCCCATCTGTATTCTTTCTGGGGCACAGACGTTTGTATCTTCCTTTTTCCTTTATACGTGCTTTTCTGCGCCTCCATAATCCAGAATTTTTCTGCCTTTGCTACATCACTTGGAGTAAGTGACTGTCCTGCGTGTTTGAAGGATGACTTTGGTTTTCTTTGGTACATCGCTAAAATTCTGGCTGTCACTCTGATTAGTCTTCCAAAATCTGAATATTTGTCGATGTTGATTCTTGACGCCAAGGTGTCTTTCTCAGCGTTATTGAAATGTTTGGTTATAGTGGATGCTGTTTTGATTAACTCAGGAAGTTGCTCCTTTGTCGGAGTCTCGTGTATTGGCCATTCGGATTCGGGCAACTCAAGGAATCTGGGTCCATTTTGCCAGATGCTGTCCAAATTTATTTCGTTAGGTTTTTTTACCACGAGTTAACCAATCTGCGATATTATATTTACTTTCCATCCAAAGCCATTCTTTGGGGGTTTGTATTCTGTTGTATCTCTCCTACGCTAGTGGCGGCAAAGGTATTAAATCCGTACGATTCTTTCTGTATCATGCTATGCACTTTTTGGGTGTCCACGATGTGGTAGCACTTTATAGACTTGTATCTACATTGTTTGAGTAGGAATGTTTATAGCCTTGAGTTTAATAAAGCTCTGCACAGTTCAATTCGATCAATTGATATTTTTTTAATCGGTGCGAGTCGATTTTTTGATAGTATAAGGTTGCATCTATATCGTCCGTTGTTGAGTTTCCATCTATCATATGCACAGGCACCGGTTGTTCATTTTCTGCATCCTTTGGTTCCACACATCTTTTGAACTTGATGTTGTTCATCTCCAGCACATCCTGGCAAAATTGTTTCCAGTATTGTTTGTATCGTTCGTGAATTGCATCATCCCATCCTAGTTTATTTTTGATCCCCCATAGTTCTCTCATTAAAATCTTTGCTCTGACTGTAGATGGTCCTGCTAAACCACGTGGATCATATATGCTATTCACTTGTGATAGAATTATTCTTTTTGTTGGGTTGCTGGAATCATTACAAGTCTTTTCGTTTCGTTGTTTCTTGGGGGCGTTGAGAAGGTACATTTTATATACAAATTCGTCTTGAACTGGGTTCCATACAACTCTCAATACCTTTTCCGTAGTAGAGGATTTATCGTTGGGTATAGTTTTGAGCAGATCAATTCTATCATGGGTGAAAATCCATTCTTTCTTTTGAAGTTTCCTTCATCAAGTAAGGCTTCTATATCTTTAGCAAGTCTTGTCGCCTTTTCTTTAGTGGGAACACTCTCTATTATGTCATCCATGTACATGTTTTCTTTGATAACCTGAGCTGCTTCGGGATATTCATCCGCTCCATTTCTGCTGTTTTTCTCAATACAACAGTAGCGATCGTTCCTGAGGGCTTGTCCCCAACTGAGACTCTTTGTATTACATACGTGTCTGGTTGTCTTCCAGTGTCCATATCTCTCCATACAAATCTATGCGTATGATGTTCAATAGTTTTCATCTTGACGGTATGATAGATTTTTTTGATATCACCTATCATCGCAATGTTGTTTTCTCTGACCTTATGAATACTCCCAAGAGTTCATCAAGTAGGTGTGGTCCTTTGGCACAGTAGTCATTGAGCATGTGTCCCATGTAACGCGCGCTGCTATTGAGTTGATTTGGAATCTGGTTTCAAAACTTCATGATGAGAAATGTAGTGTATTGGTCCTTTGTAGTTTTCCAGTTCTGTTTGAGAGAGTTTTCGTGCAACTTCTCGTTCGATCATATCTTCAATTTGTTTCTGGTAAATTTTCGCGTGTTCTTCATTTTTTGCTAATCTTTTTTCAGTAGATATGAGCATTCCCATAGCAGCCTTTTTATTATCAGGCAATTCAGCGGGATCTCGATTTATGGATGTTCTGCAATCCATCTCCTTTCTTCCTTATTGTACTCCAGCTTGTTTTCGATTAGACGAAATTCTTTTTCTTCCCTTATTGTAAAGTTTTGGGTCCCTAATGAACATTTTCCACACTTACATCCACCGCAGCGTGGTGAGCAGCCGATTTCAAGATTCTCTATGTTATAGAATCTTCAACTCGGACAATTGCGGGGTTGACACTTATGTGATCGAGCATATTGTTTTTTGGTGTCTCCTTGATATAAAGGGATGTGTTCCACCAATGCATCTTCCAAAGCGATTTTTTAGTAGAAGGTGTCCTGAAGTTTGTTCAATCTGTGGATGGTACGCTTCGTACTCGTAACCGATTAAGAAGACATCGATTGTTCCTGATGGTCTTGATGTATCTTCTTCAGAAATATTTTTAAATAGTTGGACGATTCCGTTGACGTTTATGTTCTGTATATCTGAAGTAATTTTATCGATTCCATATACGTCAAATTGAACTTCTTGATTTTGTTTGTCTATTAATGAAAGCTTGTATCTGGTAGATGTGATTTTCTCATTGTCTCCTCCTACTTTGATTATGGAAAGTTCAACTTTAGTCCCTTTCAGTCGTTCGGCTTTTGCTTTGTCATTTGTAATGAAACAGAGTGAAGCTCCGCTATCCCATTTAACCAATTTAGCCCATTCCCTTTTTACATTAGCAGGTAATTTTCTTTCAATTATGCTAACTTGTGGTTGTGATTTCTCTTTCCAATCCAAGTCTTTTAAGATCTTTGTATCCCTCTTCTACAGCATCAACTAACTCTATGAATCTTTTGCTCTCCCCCTCTTTAATGGGTCTTATGTCTTGAATTGTATTAATGATTGTGTCCGTTAATTTGGCTGGATCTCCATATTTTTCGTCGAGTCGTTTCCACATCTCTCTGATGTCATCATCCATGCCTTTTACTGCTTCCGCTGGTTCCTTTTCTAAGCACGAGCGTAGAATATAGCACGCGCCGTCTTTATCCAGTGTTGGCATCACTTGTTTTTGAAAATCTTGTTTGAATTGTGGATATTCTCTGATTGTTCCATTAAAAGATGGCATTTTAGCTTTTTCCATGCGAAGTGCACAATTTTGTCTGGCGTTGTTTCTTTTCTCTGTCATGGCGGTGAAAGTTTGAATTTTTTCAATTATCTCATTGTAACATGTTTGAATTCTTCTAATCCATTCGATTTCATTTTCAGCGGCGGCCTCATTTGATATCTCAAGTAATTTGGTGTGCACGTTACAGTCAGCTAGCGCGAGCTCGATATCCCTTTCAGTTTTGCGTAAGGCCATCCCTGTGTTTTCGTCATTCGCTCTTGTTTCAATCACATTTTTAACATGTTCGACAAGTGCCTCAAAGATTGCTTCTGCGGATTTCTTCTTTATAATAGTCTTTTGAACTATCCTTTGAAACTCTTCTTCTCGAAGTTTCATCACATGCTGGCGGTTCAATTCTTCTTTTTCCTTCTGTTCAATTAATTGTTTTTCGTTTTTTACTTCGTGTATACCGCCGTTGCTCCATTATATTCTTCTTGTAGCTCATCGATCCATTTTTCACTTGTCGCAATCTCCTCCTCAGAGAGGTACATTAAATAAATGTCATCCTTACCTTCCACTGTAGACCAGGCTTCGGTAAGTTCTTTTAACTTAGACAAAGAATGACATTTACGTACCCATTGGTGTCTCTCAAATCTGCGACTAGTAGTGTTAGCTTCAACGATCTTATCAATTAATTACGTCAGGCATTGTTATGTCATATCACATAAACACGTCACGCATTAATTTCGTGTTAAAACGAAACAGTTTTGTTTTTCTTAACTTACTTGTGTTTTGACTATTTTAAATGTGTTTTGACTATCTTAGTTGTGCTTTTCTTATCTAAGGTGTGTTTTCACTATCTTAGGTGTGATTTGACTTTCTTAGTTGTGCTTTTGTTATCCTAGCTATGTTTTTCTTTTTTCTTTGTTGTGTTTTTCTTTTCTTAATTTTGTTTTTATTACCCTAGCTGTGTTTTTCTTTTGTTAGTTGTGTTTTTCTTATCTTTTTTGTTTTTTCTTTTTTTTAAGTTGTGTTTTTTTTATCTTAGTTGTGTTTCGACTATCTTAATTGTTTTTGTCTCATTTTAATTAAGCTTTTCTTATCTTAGGTGTTTTTTATTATCTTAGTTGTGTTCTTATTATCCTAGTTGTGCTGTTATAATCCTAGTTGTGTTTTTCTTATGTTAGTTGTGTTTTTCTTATGTTAGTTGTGGTTTTCTTATCTTAGTTGTGTTTTTTTCTCTTAGTTGTGTGTTTCTTATCTTAAATGTGTGTTTCTTCTTATAGTTTTGTTTTAACTCTCTTAGTTGTGTTTTGACTATCTTAATTGTGTTTTTCTTATCCTAGTTATGTTTTTCTTATCTTAGTTGTGTTTTCTTATTATTGTTGTGTTTGATTACCTTTGTGTTTTTCTTATATTAGTTGTATTTTTCTTATCTTAGTTATGTTTGACTATCTTAACTTTTTCTCTTATCACAGCATGAAAATTCAGATTTACGTAGACTTGATGGTTACGTAAATCTTAGTAAAGTTACGCTACAAGCTTTACATCAACTTTACGTGCTATGTTAAGGTTTGTAAAGGTAGCCTTGCACAAAAGTGGCTTAAAATCAGTGAAAACCTTATGTATAGTTTCTGAGTCGACTTTACGTCAAAACGCATGGTGTAAAGGGCACAGAAAGTTGCTTATTCTTCAGTCTAAATTAAAGTGCCCATATCATCAAATTTGTTATTTTCCCATCTAAACCTATATTTCATGCAATGAACGTCTGCGAAAAAAAATTTCGATTTGGATAAAAAGCGATTTTTTAATGAATTTTTGAAAACCTGAAAATCCTATTTTCTTGCGGTCCACTCGTGCTGCTGATCACAGCAACAACATGCTCACAGTTGTGACGTAGATTTAGGAACGTGTGACTTCAGGCTTGAGTTATCTCGCTTGTTTTAAGTAGTTGTGTGGGTTAGATCTGACCCTAACTCGCGCTCTGATTGGCTGTTGGGATTTAATGAATTCAAGATGGCGGCCGGTGTAGTCATCCGTATCCAAGATGGCGGCTCTTAACCCTAATGACGTCACTTTGGTGACGTCTTCCTTTCCCAGTTCCCTATCCCTAGTTCCCCTCGGACGTCACCCCTCTCAGTCCCCTTTCCCCTCCCCTAGTTCTTAGGCCCCTAGGCCCCAGGCTTAGTCCCTAATGACGTCACTTGACCCCTCCTCTATTTCCCAGTCCCTAGCAACTCAAATTTACATATTCACGATGGCGACGTAAGAAGGTAGTAACCCTAGTTACTAGTTTGGTACGTCAAATGAGTCTTATATTAGGATCATGACATGTTTGCTGACCCATGTGGGACAAGGTACTCTTTCACTTTAGTCACTGCGCATGCGCAGTGCATCCTGGTAAACCATCAGGTCAAGGGATGTTTATATATGAGTCACGAAACGTCCCCTGACCCATGTGGGACCAATTACTCTGTGCCCGTAGTCAGTGCGCATGCGCATTGATACAAACATCAATACGAGACAATAAACACGCATGCGTAGTAGTAGTAAACTTTTATTTCAAAGCATTTTCATGCAACGGTAGTTAATAAATACGCAAGTATACAAATTAATTATTCATTGTCACTGTTCTTGCAATTTTATAAAAACTACTAAAAAAGACACCATGTTCAGTTTTAAAATGTCTCTTCTTTTTGACGATGCAATACACTGTTAAGTCTATTTACAAGTCTATTAAATGGTTCACATTGTCCATATCCTGGTCATCTAATGCGGCTTTGTAACCGTACGGGTAAGTTTGAAATGTTCGCGGTTCAATCACGCGTTTGCTGTATACCAATTGGTACTGCTTGGTCTGCTCTTCTGTCTGAATGATGTAATCCTTAGCTTGACGATTGATGTGATAGGGTTTGATGACAGCAGTTTGGCGAGCTCTGGCCAGCGGTCTTTGGACTTCGTCGAGTACGTTTTGTCTCAGGATTGGAAAGTTAAGCTGTTTACTGCCTTCGCTGTTGAGCGAGATGCCACGGACTTTGCATTCTTGTTTTCCTTGGCGAGTCTGGTATCCATAATTTTTAGGTCCCCCTGACGCAAATTCAATAATGGTGTCACCTTCATTGAGCTCATTCTTGAAATCGCCCAGGTACTCGCCCAGATCTGGTTTCTTTTCCCCTGATGTTTTGAAAATGATGCTGTCGGTGTCAAAGTAGAGGACACGTTCCTTTAAGTCGTTTAGCTGTTCGTAGAGCTTGAGTCGGGCGTGACAGGTCGTGAAGCAGGCAATGAAGATGTTGAGGTTGGGCGACACGGGGTCGTCCTGAAGCTGATGTTTGTAGTGGATCTCGACCCGTTGTTCTGTGAGCACGGACACGTACCGGATATCATATTTGTCGCTGTCATGGAATTGGTGAAATAGAATCGGATCGTCAAATTCTTTGACTTGGGTCTTGTTAGGCTTTTGACCAAATTTACCCCACATGGAATTCAGCATCATCTTCGCCAGGGTACGTAGACCAGGATTTTTGTTAATCTTGGCTGGGTCTAGCTGGATTTTTTCTTTCGCATAGTAATTAGCAACATGCTCCTGCTGCTTGACGGGATCATTTCCCACGTGTTCAGGCCAACCGCTGGCTTCTTCCTTAATCTTTAGCCAAGTATTGACGTAATCAGCAAACAGTCCCTCGTTCGCTTCTCCACAAAATGCCAGACCTCGTGGATGTGAAGAATTTTGTAGCCTCGTTTTTCTGCTTCTTCTAATTCAGGCGTGCACCACGTCCCAGTAATTTGACGTTGTTCAGGAGAATGAGGGCACACATAGCTTTTCTCTAGCAAAGGTTTTTCCATTTCTGTTTCCACGCAAGTGCGACATAGCGGGAACGTCAGCTTGTCGTTGTGTCTGAGAGGTAGGACGGGATGATAGAGCTCGTAGGGTGGGAGGACGGTACATTTCGCGATACCAAAGTACTGGGAAATATCGCCTTTTGGTTCAAAGATGATGACGGGATGACCAATGGGATATTCACCGTTCTTGTTTACATAAGGATAGAGAGATGTAAAGTCGTAGTAATCCACCGTCTCGTCAGCCTCGGTCTGATGATAGAGCTTGATCGCGTTCGTGCGCCCACCGCAGAAAGCATCACGTGGGTTAAGTGGGGCGACAATGTCGAGCTGATTGACAAAGTCACGCACAGCGGAATTGTCTTGCTTGAGTTGAGCCCACTGACATTCCCACATTTGCTTCACATTGTAACCACGACTTGCTAAATCAAAGACTTTACGTTGTGTGCAAATGAACACATCTTCCATGGTTCTGTCTTCCAGGCGGCGGTGCGTTTCGCTGCGATTAGGGTAACAGCTGCGACACCCGTGCCAGAAACAGCCTTGAAATTCGTAGACAGTGTTTGTGTCCTCGTCAAAACCGTCGACCGTGTAGTTAGAATTGGGAATGCGAAATTCTCCCTTGTTTCTTGCATGCTGAATCCTGTAGAGCTTTGAATCTTCCCAGTGAAGCCACTCGAGCGCTACTTTGGAATGATTACTAGTTAGCCGCCAGCCGTGCAACGGTTCCGAGGCGATAGTCTTCGGTTCCATTCGATTTTGACGCAGGTCGCGGTTACAGGCGGAGGCGATGGTCATGCAGCTAAAGGATTGAACTTGGATTTTTCTTCAAACAGTTGTTTGAACTTCAAGCATCCTTCTTTCAGTAACTTGACATCGGATTCGCAATAAGCCACCAGCTCTTCAGCAAAATCAAATATGCCCCTCTGCTGAGCATGCCAGGTTTCAAACGCTTTGCGACCGCTCACTGACATCACTTCCGGCATGTAATAATGCTGCGCGGGGATTGGACCCACGTACGATTGGTTTTCGGGTCTGTTGAATAGATGAGGGAAATAACCTTTCTTGAGCTCGGTCAGGCCAAATGTTTTTGGAAATGCAGAGAGAGGCATTTGAAAGAACGACAGAGAGTCGATGAAACGAATTCTGTCAAAGTTCAGCTGCATGATTTTGCCCCCATTGCGGACCTGCTCTACAATTCGATTTTGTCTGTGATATTCGTCTATCACAAAGTAGCCGTCATATCCTTGAAAATTATGAGCAATGACGGTCACATCGCGGGTGTCGTCGGCTGTCAGGGTATCCAACCATTCTAGGAAGTCAGCCATACAGGTCTCAGCTTTGAAACGAACGGGGCGATCGTCGTCCTCGGTTTCCGCTACGACTAGATTCGCCACATGCGTTTTGGTGTCTTGCATGGCTTCGATGTCGAAGAAGACATGAAGGGGCGGTTTCTCTTCTTCACCAATGTCCATGGGTTCGCCATTGGCAGCGAGAGTCGCTAGACCAGCCGCAGCCCCTTGCTTTGCTTTCTTTTTTTTCTTTTCCTGTTTTTCTTCTTCGGGCGATTGTACCTTTTGAATAAAGCATTTATGCTCCCTGACATTCACGTACTCGCGACACGATGGGCATTCGGCGAAACCGCATTGATGTTTTCTTTGCTCTTTGATCCCCACTAAATTCTTGCGACATGTGGGACATTTTCGCTTGTGGGTACACACGCTGACATTCATGGCGTCCACTGCTTTTCCCTTGTAGGATTTGTTGAAGTGTTGCGTGACACAAGTTTCTCCATAGAAGTCGCGTTTGCAGCGGTCACATGGAAGAGAGGCTGGACGTCGCTGAGCTTTGGCCTCACGATAATCGGTGCAGAAATTTTGCAGACAAGCTGGGCAGTGACCCGGGTTATTTGTACAGCTATGCTTTCCCTCTTCGCCATAAGGTTTCAGACAACGCCCACAGAAATAACTGGTGCCAAAATAGCCGGGGAGACTGGTGACGACATCATAATGCTGCTGATTGTACAGAAGCACTAGCTGCTTGTCTTGAGGCGGGCCAAACGTATCCACACGATAGCCGCGGGTTTCGTCAATGACAAGTAGCTGATAGCCGTATAACGAAGGAGCCATAGAGAACTTGGTTAATTCTTCATAGCCACAAGCGCCAAACGGTACTTGAACTTCTGTGTGAAGATTCCAAGCTTCGGTTCTTTGAATAGATTTACCAGTTCTGAAACTGTTCCACTTTGGATGGTTATCCACTTTCGCTTTGGCAGTGACAATAGCACGAGCGCAGCAGAGATCATCTTTGTTTTTAATTGTCACCACGGTTTGTTTCAGCCGTTTAAACGTTTCGGGATGACTGTGCCCCGGTTTCATCTTTCGTTTCCCACTACCCAGGGGTGCTGCGCGAACTTGGGTAAATGAAAGCTGGAATGAATCGTCCAGTTCAAAGTTCTCATTAGAGTTGAGGATCCGCGCCATTTGTTGTAGAATGCCATCCACGCGATCACTACCTCTCATCCATTCCTCCGCGGTCAATCGCCGGTAGCCATAGGCGTGGTTTAACCGATTGCTTGCTAGATTGAAGTACACATAATCCCGTCCAGGGATCTGTTCGTTTTGAATTAAATTTTGTAAGCTTGAATAAATGGCATCGCTCAAAGCTTGCGTTAAACGTTGGTGCTGAATAAATTGACCTTCTTGTCTGAGATTGGCCGTATAATGTCTTTCCGCCACACCCATACGCTCACTGCGCCTGTCCACGTACGGATTTAACGTGAAGACAAAACGGCCAGGTTCCCTAGCAAGAGGATTGCCGCCAATTTGTTGTTGATAGTTTATTTGCCGTTCAAGGGCGTCACCCAACACAGCTAACAGCTCATCGTCTAAGTCCATGTTGGTTTGATTCTAAAAAACACAAGACAGTGCTTTAAGTTCTTTACTTCAACCAATCAAATTTGAGATTATTGGTGTTTGCTTCAACTTGTCTCGTTTATGAACCAATCAGTAACAAGAAAAGGCATCATTTTGCCTATATAAAGCGTTTGCTTTTCGTGTTTTTCTCAGTAATCAGAATGTTGCTGGAAGAGGAAGAAACTCAGATTGATCGTTTAGTGGACAACATGATCCATACTATTATCAACACAGAAATGATTATTTTGGCGGAGACTATGGACAAGTACTGCAAATGTATTTCAAACCGAATGTTAGCTATGGAGGACGCTACGCTTAGAGAATTCACCAATCTGGAGAAATTTTCAGAAGCTTTTATCAAGGGGTGGGAAGTCTGGAAGAGGGGAGAACAGGAAGAAGCGTTTAAGACAGTCTGTGAAAGCAGGAGTTCAAATTAAAGCTTTATTCAACTTAACATACATGTCTTGTTCTCGTAATATATCCATACAACAGTAGGCTTGGTCTAAAGTTGAACCTAAATACATCAATGTTGGTTTGTTCTAAATTAAACATCCGCCATGATAGCCAGACGAATTTTTTATCACTCTACCCATAGTTAATAGAGGGGAATGGTTATGAAACTCGACAAAGTTCTTTGTTTTAGGTTTTTGTTCGCTTTTTTGGCTTTGACGGTGCACAAAATACAATAGTAATAATACAATAGTTGTTTACTCCGTTCTGAGAAACTAACCAATAGAAACGTGTTGGTTACATAATTCATGCATAGTGTATGAGGGCAAAACAAAAGATTGTGCACTGTCGTGGACCTTCCAACATAAATCTCGCCATCTTTGTTTACCCCTTTGATGTTTGCCGGGCTTCATAACCAGTCCCCTATATTAACTATGCTCTACCATAAGACCAAAACATGATTCGGTGATATTCAACAAAAGGTAAAATCGTTTCAATGCTCCCATCAATTTTACACGCAAGACGTTTGATTCGTCGAACAGATCGCTTCGAAAAGTCCTGAAAGATTAAAATAAAGAAATTTTTACTTTTTGGTAAAGTTTGACGCCATTGTCTGTGCTTTTCACAATAAGCAGCTGCCTCGTGAAACGAACTACTTGTACTCGGCAAGATCTTGTTTAATTTCTCCTCCAGTGTTGCAACGCGTCCTATTTTCAGCTGTATTCTCTGTGTCCTCTCGATAAAACCTTTGATAAAACGATAGCCTCTTCCAGGCGTTCAGTTAGTTGGGCGCTGCGCGTCTAATAAAACCATTCCACTATCACTCGTGTCTCTACAATGTTTACGAATCTCGTGATCCAAGCAGTCAACTTATGAAATGTCACGCTGTCACGGCACTCCATTTTAATATCTCGCTTGCAGCTACAGTAATCCAAAAGCATGCTTAATTGATAGAACTAAAAAAAAGAGAGGACACTCTCCATGACCTCACTTGCCATGTTACAGTGCATCGACACATGGGAGTAACTACTGAATACCCCGCCACTCTGTACCACTAGGCCGACACATGAAGGCCGCGGATGTTTGCCATTATGCTAATGCCAAGATTCCTGAAATTTCGGTTGGTTTCTTCCGACCAGAATATTCGGGATACCGTCTGAAGGTGGTCCAGTTATTTCGGTCAACCAAAATTTGCTGACTGTTCCATTTTTGACAAACCGGTTCATCATTGCCTCATTTACCGTTATGTTAGGAATTGGGAAAAGAAATAAAACCTGGTAACAGTCCGATCACTCTTTTGGTTAGCCCAGTTTCATCAGACATTTTCCTCCGGTGGTCGAGACTGTAAATTAATACCACATTAGGGCATTATGTCCACTTTTTGGATTTTTTGGCGGGTATCTTTCGGGGCTCGCAAAAAGAGGCTCGCGGCTCGAGGCTTGGGCTCGCAGGCTCCCAAAATAGCCTCCCCCTGATACTTTCCGTCTAGCTGCATGTAAATCTACATCTTTTGATGGCTCGGAGTGGGGGTGTAGGGAGGGACGCGGATCATCGGACCGTCTGCTCTGCAGCAAAATGTAACTACAGCGAAAGGTAACTCTTAATTAATGAGGGAAAAATAAGGTTTCGCAAACTCTAAGACAAGTTGTTTTAGGCTCACAGAAGACGTGGCTGATTGGTAGCAGGAACACTCCAATACCATTGCGGTTAGCGCACCAACAAACGGAGCTTTTCGTTTTCTTTGTTGAGCAGGCACTTCCAGTTTAAACGAGTGACAAATTTCGCTTAGTTTACTGATTTTTAATTTACTCAGTTTCTGTGAAGTGACGAGGTCGCAAAGATTGTAACCATCGTACATCATTGGGTGCTTGGGCTGTATGTGCTCCAATATCTCATTTCGTAAAGTTGCCAGCGCTTCTTCATTTGCAGCTGCATCAGTCTTTGTCGGAAACTAACTGGTATTCTGAGTTTTAGCATTTTGCCCGCCGTGAAAAGAAACTTTGAATTTGCGTGCAAGACATAACCTCATCGTGTGAGGATTGTCTCTGACCATCAACATCTCGGGCAATTTTCATTTGTCTTTGCCACTGTCAAAGGATCTAGTTTCCTTCCAGTGGTTCCACCAATCATGAAATGTTCTCTGTTTCTCGCTCAAGGCTTTTGCTTTCTTTGTTGCTCTCAGAGCCCATCCTTCTTCTTTTTTCTGTGAACGTGCTGATGGAGCAACTGTAGAACCACTAATGCCCATCTTTTGACTGAGCTCACCACCCCAAAGCTTCTTGCTGTACATAATATTCGCCGTGTCTACTAGAGACTCTTTCAGATTGGAATTCGCATTTTCCATGGGCACATGATTTACTATTGAGCCATAACGTTTATAGACACGAATGCAAACCTCGTTTGGACAGGCGAATAATTTCGGTGAAATTGTTTTCGCATCTCCTTCATTCATCTCGTCACAGTAATCTTCATCACTCTCGAACCCAACATCTGATGTTTTGGGAGGTTTCTTCCTCGACTTCCTAGGTTTGATAGGGCGGAAGTTACCATGTGAAAATGAAGCATCGGTTGCCGTAACGGTAGCGTTGTGAGCTTCAGTAACTGAAAGAAACAATGATCATGGTAAATAACCTTTTCTCGACGGTTTTACAAAGAATATAGATAAATAACTAATAATAGGATTTTTTTTTTTGAAGTTCTGACTCTTTAATGCTCATGAATTTTTGACTCTATGATTTTGAGTGAACTGCACATGTCATTGCAGTGGTTAAGACTAAGAGGTTGATTTTTTTACTGTTTTAATATGCAATGTACATCATATAACACCTTTCTCTTCACATGTTTAAAGTAAAAGTAACTTCTTTCTACATACACCTGCAACAAGTATAATGCCCTTGAAAAAATACTTGTATTTGAGTCTTATTAAAGTTCATTTTTTTTTTTATGTTTATCACTGCTGTTTGTGTCTAATTTTTGATCAAATTACGATGGCCCAAGAACAAAAGTATTTATGATTATTCGAATATTGAACTCGCCCGCTCGATCCAAGAACAAGGCCAACGGGCTCCGCCCTCGAAAAATCAATTCACTGTTGCGACAAGGTAGGTTTGAAACCTACTAGTCTTTTCTAGAATGCAACGGTGAAATGATATCTCGAAAACGGAACCCGTCAGCCGCATGCCCGGACCGAACGAGCGAGTTCAATACTCGAATAACCAATTCTTTTTTTTTTTTTCTTTTTTTTAATGTTAACAACAGCTTTATTTATTAGTCATACACTTACAATTTTATAAAAATAAATACATTTCTTCTTCTTACAATAAACTACTAATTTACCAATAAATAATTACATCTCTTAAATGTTACCATTTCGATAGTACATAGAACACATATGCTACATCCTATATACATTAATACATGTAATACTTCATACATTTAATGATTAGGAGTTACTTTAATTATAGTGAAAATTGTGGGAATAACAGGAAGGTGGAGGAGACATCTTTGTTTCTCATATCATTTATGCTTCAATATGTTCGATTCTGTATTTAAGTGAAATTTTGTTTACAAAATCAGCAAGTAGGATTGAACTCGTATGCAGTTTATTAGTGTAGATGTAGTATTTCATGAAAAGCATTGTGTAGTTAAATTTCTTCGTTGCATTTTTTCCAAATTGTTCGGACGTAACACCGAACAGTTTCTCTTCCACGGACGGATTGAAGTGAGTTTTGTTCGTTACATTGAACCAACTGATGATCTCATGTGAAATTGTTTTTACAAAAGGACATTCACTAAAAGTATGATCAATGGAGTCCTTTTCGCCACAATATATACAGTCATCATCTGACTGAATACCATAACGAAAAAGTTCTCTTTTTGTAACAATAATTCGGTGCATAAATTTAAATTGAAATTCTTTAAGCTTGGGTTCTTTACAAAGAGTTTTGAGGGAGGCGAAACGTTTTTTCCACACGTCTTTTTTTTGTTAAAAAGTAGTTGGGGGCCCCTATGTTCTGCTGTGTGCATTTTGGTGTTGAACAATTTGTAAAAATCACTAGTTCGAATTCTAATCAGGTCTATTTGTGTAGATTCGTCAAGCTGAAAGTTGAAGGTATTGTTAAGATAAAGTTCTTCTTTAATTAAGGCCCCATTTCTTGCTATAGTTAGCAGGTGTTTCGGGATAGCACTAATGACCTGATAATAATGAGGAAAATTAGTCTTTTTACAGTGGTAATTGTTCAAGAGGTCTTGATACGACATTAGTTGACCAGTCGTTGTTAGAAGGTCTTGGATTGACAGGATGCCATTTTGATACCATTCCCTAATAAAAAAGGGTTTGTCTCCCATAAGTATATCTTTGTTATTGTATAGAATTATGTTTTGGTCTTGATTATGATTATATAGAGTTTTTAATTCTCTAAAGTATCTTAGAATATTTCCATAGAACGCCGGCAATGAGGGTAGATATTTTTCGTCATAATTGCATCTCAATAAAAAGTTGAGACCCCCTACTCCTTTTAGATAGTAATCTGGGATTGTTCTCCATTTTGGATTTCCTGGCGACAAGAGTCTAGGGATCCAGGCCAATTTAAGAGCTTTGAGCATTATTTCTGTGTCTACCATACGCAATCCGCCCTTATGGATATCTTGGTAAAGCCCCTCCCCTTTAATCTTATCTTTTTTGTTGTTCCACAGAAAACTAAATAGTTTTGCTTTTAAAATTGATGTGATATCCTTGGGAACGTTTAACGTCGAGGCTGAATAAACTAATTGTGACAATCCTAGAGACTTGATTATCATAACTTTTCCAAACAATGTGAGATTTCTTGTTCTCCATATATCTAAATTTGTTTGCATCTTGCGTATTTTAAGATGAAAGTTTAATTCATTGTTTTCCTTTTCGTTATACGAAACATGAACCCTTAATAGACGCACCGGGCTACGCATCCATTTTAGATTTAAAGGATTGCTTTTATTTTTTCCCCATTTCCCCAGCCACATCGCTTTGGATTTCTTAACATTTAAAATCAACCCCGACAACCTTCCAAATTCATCGACTAATTTCAAGGCTTCTTTAACTGCCTCCAAATCTGCGCAAAACAAATTTGTGTCATCTGCGAATTGACTTAATTTGATTTCCTTTTCCAGGATTTTAATACCTTCTATCTTTGGGTCTTGTCTTATCTTGTTTGCTAACAGTTCAGCTGATAGAATAAATAACAAGGGAGAAAGAGGGCATCCCTGCCTTACACCTCTCGATGGTTTAAACCAATTTGTTAAAAATCCATTGTTTATGACAGCGCTT
>JAHPZR010028303.1:0-22500 GCA_019787425.1 Platygyra sinensis
GTTTTATTCGACATTGGATGTAGAGAACTCCCCCAGAGAGTTGGCCACTAAATTCAGTGAAAAAAGGAAATTACCGTAAGTATAGACTCAACTCGAAACATCAACCCCAGTCTCTCTTTTGGAACTGACCGTTAGTTACACTTTTAAAGAAAGTGATGGTGGCAAATACCCTTTATAACCAATTCTTTAAGGAAGTATTGAAGAAGCGTAAGGATTAACGTATTTGATATTGCAGATCCAGATAACTCATTGTACTTTATGATTACATTACGTAGAGCAAAACAGCATTTCAAAGATATTTTTTCTGAGCCGCTCGCATTCCTGGAAATTCACTACAATTAAGCTTACGAATAAGCAATAACACGGGTAGTTTATATTTTTTACCTTCTCACACTGCCTTATTAAGTAATGTAAACAGTAATATGAATGGTGGATACCTTCAAACCCAAAACAAGCCGAAATACAATATTATTACTTCGTGAAATCCGATACCAACCGTTCAGCACGACGTGGTCAATATTGACATTTTATACAAATTTGTCGAACATGAACAGTGAAAAGAACTTAAGTTCATCCGCCAATTCGTGGAACTGTTAAAGGGACTTGAAAAAATTGAATTTACATTTGCTCTAGTTTTCTTTTTCAGGTAATTCTGAGACTTTCAGAACATGTGTTCAAATTTGTGTCAACCAAGGATGCGTGACCTTGAAGGATGACGTGACAAATTATTAGTTTTTACCTAAAAAATGCAACTGGAATTCTCGTTGAAATCTCCTCTGAATTTAAAGACCCCAGAATTCTGCCTCTTGATTTGGAAAGATGGATTCATTAGCAGTTTTTAGCACCCGTTTCTTTCTAAATAAACCGCCGCCGATTCGAGGAAAGTGGTGGTTAAAAAAGCGTTAGAAAATTGAGAAATTTACCTACCACAAGTTGTTTTCTGTATGGTAAGCTACCAAATGTTTCAAACAGGTCAATAATGGCTTATCGTAAGACTTTATAGGTCCAGCTAATAGAATCTTAAAGATGGCAGCTTTCGTGAAGTGATTACAATTGTTACGCGTTTTCGATTCTAAGTGTCTAAATTAACTCCATTTTTTCAAGCTAACCGTGAGTTTTTAGGGGGGTGGTCTGATCTCGAACAGGAAAAGCTCTTGAAATCTAAGAATATTGCCTTTCAACATCATTGATGGAGTGTATTAAACGGCCAAAATATGGAAGGAATCAGCCGACCCCGATCCGTGAGGTCTGCCCGGTTTTCTCTGACGGTGGCTCTTAAATCTATCCATCGCTAGTTCATCTTCACGTGTAGATCGTTATCTGTCATTCGATCAAACAAAACATGCAAAGTCCACGCGTGAAGTTTTAAGCCTAACTTCGTTTAATAAAATCTCTCGGATTTTTCTTCACTTTCACAAAGAAAAAGTTACGTAATAAGCATAAAAGAACAAACAGTAATGTCAACAGCCAATATTTGTAAAGGAACTAAACTATCGAATTGTGAGCGCACAGCCACTGCTCCCGGGCCACTGCTGTAATCTCCGATTACTACACCAGTAAACAGCTTCAGTTTGGTTGACATGTCATTATTTGATGAAACAACTTTTACATATCACTGACATTTTTTCATATAACCTCACTCCTCACTAGCAGTCATTTGTGGTCACTCAGTTCACTTCTTTTAGACCATAACTGTTTATGTCCCAGTGCATAGCTTGCCGTCCTGCACTGCGGATTTTGTACAATTTGACCGTCTGTTGCAAAACGCCTATTTTGTTGCTGCCACCGCGATCCGGAGATAAGCGCACTAACCATGAAGCCACTATGCCTCTACTTCTTGTAAACAAAGATTGGCTTAAAGTTGCCTCAAAATAAAGTTGTAGAAGAATTTAGCGTTTAGTCTGAATACTCACGTGTACGCTTAGGATGTTTTACACAGCTGCTACCTGGCGATTCTCTCTTTCGCTTTCCAACAGGTCCTAAAATAGAAAGAGAGGACATGTAGCTGTGATCCAGAAAATGGTAAATTTCAAGCTTGAGAGTAAAATGAGAAAGATACAATGTTCACCATATCATAAAGAAAGGTCAGTATTTGCCAGATATTTTGGCCGTTTCTTGAGGCGAGCCTCGTCTATATAAAAGAAAGACTATCTACGAATGAAAAACAGGGTCTTAAAGGGGCACTGTCACGGTATTTTAGCGTCATTTTACAATGCCGAAATATGTTGCTGCATCAATGGAAACCCAAAAATAATGATACAGTTTTGTTATCTAGGCCTTTATCACTACACCGAAAGCATTCATTGCCGCCAAGCACTTAACATGGCAAGGATGGAAATGGATTGAAATTTGATAAAACTAGCCAGTTTTTTCAAATTCTAGAGCCATTCCTTGAAAATACTGCCAGAAATTCATTATGGTTTGCTCTCTGAGTCACCATTCGTTTGATATGTTTCTGTTAGTCCATTTGGGCATTTTGGGAACGAGTAAAGGTACCAGGTAAAGATTTCAGCAACGAATGAAGCTGAAAACAGCAAAACTCCCGTGACAGTGCTCCTTTAAGGAATCCACCCATAATAACACAACTTGAAACTAAACATGTGTAGACATGTTGCCTTATTAGCATACGGCTTTGCCTTGTGAAGCTATCAAGACACTTAGCCTCAAAAAGTACAACACTGCTGAAAACGAAACATACATTTGAAAATAATTTTTAAGTTTTTAAACCCTTGTCAAGCTAGAAGTAGAAGTATTCAATACGTTAGCCTCAAATTTTAAGCACAGTTAATAACACCATAGCCTTTCACTAATCAAACTTCAAGTTTCTGTAGCTTTTCTAGAGCCTTAGCGGCAGGCAACCGCTAAAACCATCCCAATAGTGCACTCTGCACTAAAAATGATCAATTGTGAGCATGTAAGTCCTTCAGTGTGTGGTTTCACCATTTTTCTCAGTAAAATGTTAACAAACTATACCCAATAAGAGTACCCAAGATTGTAGAAATTACGTACCCAATATATCGGGGACTTTTTAAGAGACTATTGTGCAAGAAATATGTCAGAAGAAAAGTCAACAACGCACCAATGGTTAATTTGCGCCGAAATTTTGCCTCTACACCTACTCCCCCTTCTCCCATAGAGTAATAACCTGGCTTGAGCTTGCGATCCAATTGAAAAACCAGTACCTGGTCGCATCAGTGTCAAATTTTAAAAATCTCAGTGACTTCTATGAGCTCGTAACCTGAGCCCGCTATATGGTGACTTCATACTGGTCAGTAGATACCTTGTTTTGACAGCTGTCAAATAATCATAACATAGATGTCCAATATCAAAGATGTACCTATGGTAATGGTCCTACTCTCTTCTCTTTTAAGGTATGGGGAAGTAAGGTACGTATAGACAGTCACGTGACAACCAGAATTGCTTAGATTGAGGGGTTACCAAACTTTCAAGGTATGGGGCTCTGCTCGCGGAACTCCGCTATGATTTACAGAATTAACGATACCCTTTATAAAACGAGCAAGAGACAGTGACCCCAGTAAAAAGAGTATGGCATTTCTCAAGTAGCTTTATGTTACACAACTGACAAAGTTACTCATTGTGAAGTCGTCTCTAGAAATAGCTAGGCACAAACACAATCAAAGTACAGCTATAAAGTTACCTTCCACAGAAGCCAAATTGTCCCCATCGTGATCTGCTGTTGGCTGTGGAATATTAAAAAAAAGAAATTTCAAATTTTATTTCTTAGTGCACATCCCAAAGAAAGTAGAATTCGGGAAGCCTATTGAAGGTCAAATGGTTCTTTACGTTGAATTGTTTCCAACCTTGGTCGATATGTTTCAAGTAATATATCAAACACGAGAGACAGTGTTTCATTGGGATATCCAAACACCAAGAAGAGTCGAAAATACGACACGCAGCGGAGTATTTTAGATGAAATTTGAGCTGTTTGCATAACCGATGAAACACTGTCTCGGATGTTTGATATTTCTTCTCAATCGAAAGAAAAACTAAGGAGTAAACGGAGAAGTAAAATCGTCAAAATGTATGCTAATTAAGACCGGGTATCCAAACCTCCTTCACGGTTGTGATATTCTTTGTTTTAGCTTGATGAATTATTAATGAGTTTGAGAAGCGTCTGTTCTATAATTGAGAATCAATTTCGTCATGACAATGTCAAAGTAGGCTGCAGATCCACTCGGCTATAGTAGAGTGGATCCGCAGCAACTTTAACAATGTTATGACGAAATTTATGATCAAGAACAGGACAGACGCATGAAAAACTGACGTCAGCTTGTTAAGGTGATTCCTCAGAAATAAAATTTACTGATGAATTTTTTCTCTGAATGTTCCCTACATAGCACTGTTTTGAAAAATAAAATAAAAAAGATAGGTCACCATTCTCGCAAAAGAGATATGTTGAGCCAATCTTGCCCCATTTATGCCTGTACTCGTGCTAATCTCGCGCGTTATTCATCGGTCCACGTTACATTTTGCGGTAGCTGAAAGGACAGTTTATTGAAGTAATACTGGGAAGAAAACTTGACAGGAAGAAAGCATGGAACAATATACAAAATTTGTGGAAAAAATCGCACCATTTAAAACGAGGTAGACGACATGCGTTTGTCGAGTCGATGTTTTCGTGGTCATAATTTACATCCTAGAGGTTTTAAGCACGGTTTCAGCTATATCTTTTTTTTCCTTCCGATAAATTTTTTTAAAATTCTTTTAGATTAAAGAAGATAACATGGGCACTACTATTATGTAATAAAAAGTATAGGTCACCATGCTCGTTTAAGAGAAAAGGAGCTTTTATTTCGCTGTCAAGCCCTGCTTGTGGGAAATTTCTTACGTTTTGCACGTGCACGCGCTCATTTGCGTGCGCTGATGCAAAAATCGTGCGCAGTAGGGATGCGCAATGCAATACTGAGGAATCACCTTAATTTGACAACAATGTTGTTGATGAGCAAAATATGCTTTAAGTTCTTTACCTGATTTCCTAGAGGTGCAAACCATGGCGTAAACTGATCAATCTGAACTCTGCTATTGATGGCAGCTACTGACTTGGTGCAAGAGATAATACTTTCAGCATTGCACAACTGAGAGTGGGACCAGAAGTGCAGGCATTCCTCCTGCTTGCAATCTTGTACATGATGAGTGTCACAGTAGCCAACAACACCTCCTTGACAACAGACTGGACAGATGAAACTTGCTTTATATCTCATATACTTCAGCCAGCAGAATTCATTGCGCATTGACTCAAGTATGCTTCCAAGCTGTCTATGCACCTCACAAGGAAAGGTCACATCGGAAGTGTCATAGCTAGGATCTGCAGACAAAGGCATCTTTGACAGCAAGCTCTCTACTCCTGACTCATGGAGTGGATTCTCTCTGTGAACAACAACTTTTATGGACGATGAAAGGCACAGAAGAATAACAGACCAGTTTCCTTCTTTAGAGGTAAAAAATCTGGCAAAATTGTGAAACAGCTTAGTTCTTTCTGGGCGCAAACAGATTTGTTTGCCCCACTGCAAGAACAACAGCACGAGTCGAGGAAACAGGCCAGGCGGAACTTGCCCTGTTTCAAATTTAAGAAACAGAGGAGGAATTTGTCTCGATGCAACCTCTACCAACTTCATGATATCTTCTGGTGGATACGTCCTCAACATGGCCGGCACCAGGTACTGCTTACCACATGGAGAATCAGATGAAGGCCAAGGACAAAGCAAGCTAAATTTCCCCATGATTTGAAGAAGTCTCTCGCATGTTGCTCTGTCGTTAAACAAAGGACCCCAAACTTGCTCCAGAAGTTTTTCGTCCAGGATTCCTTTGTTCTCAAGCTTGCACCAAAGTTCTGTAAATTTTTTACCTTTATGGTCATAGGGCTTGACAGTTATTACCTTCTTGAACACGTCAATCAACCACTGTGGGTCCAAGACCACCAATTCATCCAGCTCTGGAGTGTCATCAAAGTGAATCAAAATTCTTTTGTCATGCAAAAAGTTCAGTAATGTCTTGAATTCTTTACTATCAACAACATTGCACTTTTTAGATGCAATAGTTGTTGCAGTTTCAAGGGATATCCATTTGTGACCCTCTTTGCTCATGGCTCGAAGTTCCTTTTCAAACTTTAACCACTTGATTGGAATGAGTTCCTTCATCTGCGGCAGCTCCTTGGCAACGGCAAGAACTTCATTTCGCAAGCGAACGACTTCTGGACACTCGGATTCAAGACCTGACTTGGTGTTATCCACAACAAAGACATCATGCAAGTGCTTGTTGTATGGTTTGGTCTGTAGAGACCCAAATAACTCCCTGGCCAGTGTGTTAGGGTCACCACCATCATAAGGTCTATCAGCATGAGTGCAAACTAAAAAAACGGGGGGAAGTTTCTCTGGCAAAACCTCAGAATCAGAACCCATTGGCCCACGTTCGTTTTCAAGTTGACACTCCAGGGAAGCGATAGAAAACAACCAGTAATCTAAATAATCCAAATTAGTCTTCATTCCAAAGCTATCTTCAAATTTTCTGTACACTCCTTGCTTCACAACAGGTTTGGCTGTTTCAGAGGGATTTTGGCTTAGGTCATTAACCAAAAGATATATCGCTCTAGAAGTAAGAAAAAGTGGGTGTGTTACGTAGTAAACTAATTGCCCAGCAAAGTCCCACAAAACTGAATATACGCCTTCTTCATCTTCCATTTGATGGTCGTTTTGCATTCTCTTTACCATCTCTTCTCTTACATCTTTTGGTATGTCCATAGACACATCTGAAACAGAACTATATGAAGCTGGAGAGACTATGGTTGTTTGCATTCCCTCTGCCACCTCTTCTCTTACATCTTTTGGTATGTCCACAGACACATCTGAAACAGACCTATATGAAGCTGGAGAGACTATGGTAGCCATGGGAGATTGGGGGACTTGGGCACTTGTGCTAGATGCATCAGAAACACGGCTATATGAGACTGTAGAGACTGAAATAAAATCATTGTTTGGCAAGACTGTGGTATCCATGCTTTTTTCCTGCTTTAGAGTTTCAACAGTAACTCGTGCTGCATGGTACTCATAGGAAATAGATGTCTTCAAGCTTGTTTCTTGGTCCTTCTCCCCTGCCTTCCACATCTCAGTTGAGATTTGGAAATGAGAAGGATCAACATCTATCCCTACAGTGCTCTCTTCATCTGGGTTGAAAGGCTCTCCCCTGAGTGACTTCTTTAAACTGGTCTTTCCTGACCCGTCTTGTCCAATCAACATGAATGGCACCCTCTGATCGAACGTCTTTCCTTCAGCAAGGGCCTTGTTGTAGGCTTCTAGAGCCAGACGTCCTCGTACAACTATCTCTGGAGGTACTGTAGTGGAAATAAAAATATTAAATTACCGAATTTATCGTTATGCACTGACATATCATTTATATTGGATTTATATACGAATTAGGTTAATATTCATAATAATAATGACATTAACAGAAGTAAGAGAGCTTTTGAAAAACCAGTAGAGCAATTTCAGTCAATCTCTGGATTTCAGTCGTTTTCTAGTAGGCCCATACAGAATGTTTCCACATACACGTCAAACTTTATTTAGATTTATTTACTCTTTTTTAACAGAACGATACAGTTGGTGAGGGTCCATTAGGTTCCTTTGATTGACTTCTCCCGCCAAGGGTAAGCCTCAGGCTGAATTTTGTCAAGTTGGAGTGCAATCACGGCCTTTTTCCAAGTTTGTTACATAAACAGACAGAACATACATTTATAGCCGACAGGTTAAGGATTCCAAAGTAAAGCTGTAAACAATGACAAATTTCCTCCGCAGCACATGATTTAGACTTGCTGGCTTTTATACAAATTTAAAACATATCCCTGACACTCATTGAGTAAAAGTAGATACTTTCTGCGTTCGACGAAGGAGAACACAGCCTAATCTTGTGTTCGTTAATTTGTGGATGAAGAAGAAAACAAGCCTAATCTTGTGTTCATTTATTTGAGTTCGATGAAGGAGAACTTGTGCCTAATCTTGTGTTTGGTAATTTGCGTTCGATGAAAGAGAAAACAATCCTAATCATCGTGTTCACAAATTTGTGTTTGACGAAGGAGAACTCAAGCCTTATGTCGTGTTCATTAGTGAACAAAATTGCGTGTAGGGCCAAGAAAAACGACTTACCATCTCATTTAAGTCAGTATATTGATAGGATTCGAGTCCCACTAGCCCAGAAAAAACTGTCGCTTTAATTGGTTAGCTTTTTCTTGGTACGCGAGGCTATGCAACATCTGCCCACAGCAAGGTACATATTGAAAAACTCTACATTTGCCCAACCACATATACATTATGCAAATTATTTACTATGTTTATCAAACAGGCGTGCCATGCTTTTGCTCCTTCATTGAGGAATGAGAAACACTGGTGACCAAAAGATGCGTACACACAATAGTTGACTGGTGGTAATAGCAGCTACAATAAATGAATCAACTACTTCGTTATTTGGGATCATGTAGCAACCTTCGTAAGGTCTAGCATAAATGACTCGATGCTCATTAAGGGAACAATAGATCAATAGAACAAACAACGAAACAATTCCTTTAACCCTAAAACAATAACTTTACAGCTTCTAAGATATTAAAACAGTAACAATTGCACTTCTGTTTATTTGGCAGCACAGTTGACTTACCAGTCGTTTCTGTAAAGGTAAAATTAAATTAATGTTACCTTTTGGGTTACCAGAAACCATCTTTCGTTCCTCACTCTGAAAAAAAAAAAAACACCACAGTACTGATGAGTTCTCCAAATCATTGTTCTCTTAAGTTCGGGTTTGAATTCGGTGGATAACAATTTTTTCAGACCTTCTATGGAATTACTCAAGTTGTGACAAAATAGCAACTTAGCTTTTTGACCATACATGTAACATCATTTGTTTTATGATCAGAGGTTGGAAATGTAACCTTGACCTGGACATGACACAGACAACGACTGCCAGAAAATATCGTGCGAATCTGTATTGGCCATGTTTATTTTATTCTTCAATTAGAAAACAGTCCTAAGAAAGCACGCGCGCTGATTGGTTAAAAATTGTGTTTGTATAACTCGATGGAGACACAGAACTAGCGCGCGCTGTTGACGTAGTGATGGCGCGAGCAAAGAGAATTTACATCTTGATAATCAAAGTTTAACAAGTTGTTTTCCTTTTTCTCGTCGTGGTGATTTCTAAAAGAAATAGAAAACATGTACTCTGTGTTTCTATCGAGTTATACAAACACTCGTGAAAGTTTGGGAGAACTCGAAAAAGCTGTGGAAACACTCGCCTGCGGCTCGTGTTCCCACAGCATTTCTCGTTCTCCCAAACTTTCACTCGTGTTTGTATAACTCGATAGAAACACGGTACATGTTTTCTATTTCTTAAATATTTAGGGCTTCTGATGGATATTAGTTAATGTATTCCTAAGACAACTGACAAAAACTACCAGTACATGTAATTCTAATTTTTTGGTGAGGTGCTGGCAGAAACTGATACCTAAAAAGTTTTGCTATCAAATTCAACAGGAGAAATAAAACTTAATGTAATTCTTGCTTATCGAATTTTGAAAGTATCTTTACCTCTTTTTCATGGACCAGCAACCATTTTTCCAATCCATAGAGTATGATTGGTCCTTGGGCATAGTTCCTCTGGCACATAATCTGTTCTTTCGGACGTAATGGAAGAAGATGCAGGCAGTCATCGTCAGCACAGCGAATGGAACTATGTCTGCTACATTGGTTAGGACTTTTTAAGCAGTAGGGGCATGCAACACATAGTTCATAACGCAGGTTACGCAGCCAGGATAACTCTTCTCTCATGTCGTTCAACATGTCTTCCAAAAAGACACGAACTTCACGAGCCTTTGTTCCTGAATATGTGATTGAAGGAGCTGAAGCCTGACGATTTCGTGTCAATATGATCTTGATAAATCTCTTTCTGCAAATAAGAACCAGATCAAAAATGTGTTGCTTTCTAATGAAGACGAACCTGGCTCCATTTTGGTACAATTGAGGTATTTCGGGGCTGCACCCAGAAAACCAAACTATGCATCTTGACACAAGCTGAGCAAAGAGCCCATGAGGTACAAAGCCATCGAAGAAGTGTAGATACACTGGGCAGGGATCATGGTTAAAGGGCTTTATCTCATACAGGCCTAAAGGGAGCGATTTAAGCAAGGATGGAACAAAGTATTCCTGTTGATGATCGCCATCCGCTGGAAGGAAGGAAAATTTCGCAATTAAACCGAGGTCCACCATCATATTTAAAATATCCTGCTTGCAAATGTCCTTCTGAATGAAATCTGTAAAAACATGATCAAAAAGATCCATCCTGAGAATACCCTTTTCCTTAAGCTCCTGCCAGCAGCCCGAGTACCGAGGGTCCTGAAGAAAAATACAGAAAGAAGTCATTTATATATAACTTTCAGTCAGTCGGTATCATACACCATATTCACAAGTGGCAGCCTTCCTAGGGTGCGCGAGCGGTCACCCAACAGAGCTAAAAACTGCAGAGTTAGTTCTTGGCTCAAATGCAGAAACAATACAGAAAAAGGACTGCAGACAAAATTGTTAAGCAGTAAGCACTTGATTTATTCCAGCGATTGAACGAGTGCTTGGATGTTTATACTGTTTACGCTAGCTGGTTTAATAAAGTCGTTGTTGTTGTTGTTGTTGTTGTTGTAGGAGCTTTTAATTTCTGTTTTCGTTGTATTTTTAGTGTTGAATACATTAGTCAAAACATAGGCACGCAAGGCGTGCAAGAATTATTTTTTTCATTAAAATATTATGAAAATAGGAGCATTTAAGCGACTCTTTACAGTGATAATTTAGTTAATTTGACAAGCTTTTTGGCTAAAATGTACAGCAAGAAAGAAACTGAGAATCTGATGTACATACGATCTTATATCGCTAAGATAAGCAAATAGGCCTTAGAATTTTGGTTTAAAAGTCTGGCTGCCTGGTTTATGTCGAGGGTGGAAAGAGGCAAAGTGAAGACCTTGGTCTTATTCATTTTCAGTTGACGCAAGACGGTATGGATAAAATATAGGCACGCTAAGCATGTAGGAGTTTTTTTGTTGGAACAAATGGGCAAGCCATACATGTGCATTGTGTGCTTCCGTAATAAAACATGGAGTATTTTCATACTTTTTTACCATTAACAAAATTTATTATTTATTAAAGATCTCGGACTGAAAAAACGAATATCATAAAATGCCCATGAATTAACCATATCAAACTGCTGCTGCAGTCACCTGAAAGCTTTCCAAACATGTTAACTTCTTTTTTGTTTAATATCCTGGGAACAAGAGGCCATAACTTGTTAGCTCTAACTGAATTTACTCCCATGTAAAAATTAAAGTGTCAAGTTACTATTTGTAACTAAAAATAGCAATATCTTGTTTTGTTTGTTCAAACATTTCATGGGAACAAGGTGACGATTCGTCAGCTTTAATTGAATTTACTTCCTTGTGAAAAATGGAAGTGTCAAGTTACTATTTCTAACTAAAAATAGCAAACATCTCGGGGAAACAAGTGCTCATGATTCATCACTTCTAATTGAATTTACTCCCTTGTGAAAAACAAGGGTGTCAAATTACCCTTTGTAACTAAAAATAAAAGTATCTTGTTACATTTGCATACAAGAACAAAACAATTGTCACTTCCACTTATGTTGTGAACGTTAAAACTGTTTTAAATCTAAATAGTCTCGTCTCCTCTAAAATATGTCACTTGAACTAGAAGTGACGATTCGTGGCCTCTAATTGAATTTACTCGTTGTGAAAAACAAAAGTATCAAGTTACCCTTAGTGCCCTTAACTAGGGATCTCTCCTGGGGTAATCACATTAGTATTACTGTGAACAAAGCGAACAAAGTCTTAAGTTCCATTAAACGCTCGGTGGGCACCGCCAATACTAACGTTTTCTCTATGCTGTACAAATCTCTTGTCAGGCCAATATTGGAATATGCGGTACCTGTTTGGTGTCCTTACCTTGTTAAGGACATCCATGCCCTCGAGAATGTACAGCGAAGGGCTTCAAGACTTGCTTTGAATCAATGCAAAGGATATATGTCTTATGAAGACTGATGCAAATTGCTAAAATGGCCTACTCTTTCAGACCGTAGAATTTATTTATCTTTAATTGAATGTTATAAGATAGTCTTTGGATTTTATCATTTGAAATTTGCAGACTTCTTTGATTTTGCCACAACTTGGTCTACGAGATCAAATCATCAATACAAACTCTATGTTAAACCAGCAAGACTTAATTGTTATAAACATTCTTTTTTCGTTAGAATTGTCAAACTATGGAATGAACTACCGGGTGATATAGTGGAAGCTGATAGTTTTCAACTTTTTAAATCTAAGCTTAAATTGTATTTAAATATTTGATTTTAAAAATCTTGATTTATATATATTTATCTTTTTCCTATTTATTGAGGGAGTTTTTGCATAGGGCTAACCTCCTAACTTCCTTTTCTAGAAGTACTTTTATTCTTAGTTTTTTATTTGTACATATAACTTGCTTCTGTAATAAATAAAGTATGTATGTATGTAACCTGAAAGAAAATATCTCTTCCCATTTGTTTACTACCGACTAATGAACTAATTCAAAATGCAAAACTTATCTCGTTCACAACTAGCCACCATTACACTGAAATAGCCCAATGTATATTATGTAACTGTCACAATCCCCTCCAAACCGGACTAAAAATCACAAACCGGCAACATACATGTGTCTTTATTATTCTATCACCAAACTCCCTGTACTTAATACAATCATAGAACTCCAAAGACTTCATATACCTCACTTAAGTTATCTTAAAAAGTACCTACGAAGTTAAAAAAATAATTGCTACTTATTTGAAAGGCCTTTAAAAGTGTAGAAGAATGGCGTTTTTTCTTTTATCTTTTTTGTTTTAGAGATTTTTACGTCTTTGTGAGTAAAGTGATGACGTCATTGGTGGTTTCACTAAAACAGTACAACACTCAATCAAGAATATCTCTAGAAATATTAAAGTGGCATTCTTCAAACTTGGCATCAGGACTGTACATCACAAAAGAAGCCAAATGACACCTGTTGTGCTGTTGCCATGACAACAGTTATGCCACTGGTCCTGTTTTAATTACTCGGGCTTTCCAAAGGAAACGCCCGAGTTGAAATTTCGGCTTCGTTTTTTTTTTCGTTCAGCCACAGTTTGCAATTCTTTAATTAATACGCATGCTAGAGCGCCTCATTTTCGCGTTTGACTGCTCGCTCACCTCAGGAGAGCTGCCATATGTGAATACAGTGTATTAAATAATCTAACAATACCTGAGAGCAACATTTTGTTTGGTTTTTCTCCTGATTGACAGATACCCATCCCGTCCACGCACAAATAAACTTATCAGCTTTTGCTGAGCAGCTACAATTGAAGGCTTCGGTGGAAAAAGGGCGTTAGGTTTTTTACTGAAAAGTGAACTTTGTCGAAAACGCTCCAAATTTCGCATGCAGTTTTGTTTCCGTGTGTCAAACAATGTTCTGCATGTTTTTTCCCTGAAGTTTGCTTCCTTTTTGAGATATTACGTATGCAAAAAAACACATTTTTCCAAGGGCATCCTCTGGGGACCTTTTGTTGAATGGAAAACAAAAGAAACCTTTTGTTTCGCTAAGCGATCAACTCACTATAATACCTTAAACTCTTACTACTGCTTCGTTAGCACAAGCGGATGAGGCGCTGAACGGGCCAGATTCGAATTTGTTTTGCCGTGACACCGGTTCGACACGAGGTCGCTCAGTTTTTTTTTTTCGCTCTGTTCCTTTTCTTTTTTCAAAAATGAAGATATCTATTTTAAAAAAATGCGTATACAGCGGGAATCTGGAGAGATTTTTTTATACAGCTTATTGTGACGTGAGACAACACGTGAATTTCGATCGAGCGTCAAAGCAAAGAGAAGTGATGCATGATGCAGTACAGCTCTTTCGACTAATATCTTAAGCATTGTTTTTAAGTACCTTGTAGCCTGCCTGGTGGTTGATAGGCATCATAAAGCCTTGATAACCCGTAAGTCACCAGCATGTTTTAAAGAAGCAAAACGTGTTCTGTAACTTCCAACGCAACTGATATCAGCGGCAAGTCAGTTATCAGCGTTCGAAGTCAGGTCGATCCAGGCAGCAAAGTCCAAGAGCAGTTCTTGCCCAAGAATAAAACCCTGTCGTGAGTTGTGGCCCATTTGCCAAGCGTTGCTAGCTTCAAAGTTTGGAAAATGAGAACTGCTTTTAGACTTATAAAATTTTTCTTGCATCATCCTCCATGTTTACCCGCGCACGAGGTGTAACAGAACCTTCCCGGCATGCATTTCGATCACGTTCGGCAAGACAAGCCAAGACAAGACAAGACAAGACAAGACTCCGTAAATCACACTCGTCTTCCGACGCCCGCGCTACGTACGGCTCGCGGCTTCGCATATTACGCTGGCACGCAGATGTTGTTTCGAGTTCTTCCTTCCGTGTTTCCCTACGGATTTTCGAGCAAAAGAGAGACTGCTCGCAGTCTATAAATCACAATAATATTTAACTAATTACAGAGCGTGTTTTTTTCCTTTTTTATTCCAACATAATAATGGCCAACAAGAAGCGATCGATTGATTCAAAACATAGATCTGTGATCCAGGTTGCGTTGATTTTACTTCAAATCGGCATGATTTGTAGTGTTTTAAACTTCTGGGATCAGGGGCCATGCAGATGTAAGGAGAGAGAGACCTGTACGTTGCACAGAAGGGTTAATCTGTTAGTCTGTCAGCCCTACATTTTTAAGCTTATACGTTGCAGGCAGTTAAAATGAAATAGAGATAGTTACTGTGACGCTTTAAAGTGAAATCAACATTTTAACCTATTTAGGCTCGAAATCGACGTTTTCGAGTTTACGTGCTGGGTGAAATGAACAGCTTGCTGGATTTGAAGTGAAATCAACATCCTTGCCGTCATGCCTTAACGCGAAATCGCGTAAAGTGAACTGGCTGTAATTTGAGTGAAATTAACGTCTTTGCGGTCGCGTGATAACGTGAAATCACAATTTTAACGGTTTTAAAAACCTGAAATCAACAGTTTTTAAGGTTACATCTTGATTGTTCTCCTTGGCCTAACACTGCACTAACCCTAACGCGTCCTGACCTTAACTCTAACGTTATCCGAAGCGCTAACCCTAACAATGAAGCGCTAGCGCTAACCCTCGGACATAACCCTCACCCTTCAACGCTAACCCCGGAGTTTCAAGCGGTAACACTAAACGTTAACTCTAAGCCTAACCTTGTTCCGTAACCCTAGTTTCAAGCGGTAACCCTATTTCAAGCGGTAACCCTAGTTTCAAGCGGTAGCCCTAAGCGTTAACTCTAAGCCTAACCTTGTTCCGTAACCCTAGTTTCAAGCGGTAACCCTAGTTTTAAGCGGTAACCCTAGTTTCAAGCCGTAGCCCTAAGCGTCAACTCTAAGCCTAACCTTGTTCCGTAACCCTAGTTTCAAGCGGTAACCCTATTTCAAGCGGTAACCCTAGTTTCAAGCGGTAGCCCTAAGCGTTAACTCTAAGCCTAATCTTGTTCCGTAACCCTAGTTTCAAGCGGTAACCCTAGTTTCAAGCCGTAGCCCTAAGCGTTAACTCTAAGCCTAACCTTGTTCCGTAACCCTTCAACGCTAGCCCTAGTTTCGAGCGGTAACCCCTAACCCTAAGTAAAACCCTAAGGGTTTAAGTCCTTGCGGTGGCGTGATAATGTGAAATTAAAATTTTAAGTCTCTGTAAATGACCTGATATCAACATTGTCTAGCTTGCGCATTGCGGGAAATTAACATCTGGCTGTAATTTGAGTGAACCGAACGTCTTTGCGGTCGCACGTTAACGTGAAATAAAAGTTTTAACGGTTTTAACCTGACATCAACACTTTTTGAGGTTACACGTTGCAAAAGATCAATATTTTGCTGGATTTTAAGTGAAATTACCGTCTTTGCGGTCACGTGCTGACGTGACAACAAATACAGGGTTTTTTGCATACGTAATATCTCGAAAACGAACCAAACTTCAGCAAAAAAACATGCAGAACATTGTCTAACGCACCTAAACAAAACTGCATGCGAAATTTGGAGCGTTTTTGATAAATTTCATTTTTGAGTAAAAAACCTAACGCCCTTTTTCCACCGAAGCCTTCAATTATTGATCTTATAGAGCAAATGCAAAAATTACAACACACTGGTTTTTGACAATCAATCAGAAACTGCTCTACCAGTTTAATGGCTATAATGTACTTTAAAACATTTGACTAAAACCTAAAACAGATTTATTATTATTATGTGGAGTATCACTATTTACCCTTTCGTCATACGGTCGCACTTTGATCAGTTGCTTTAAAAGATCAATCAGCCACAGTGCCTGCAAAACTACAGTACGGCCATGTTTCACAATCACACCAAGATCATGATAGTAATTCAGCATGGCTTTCAATTCATCTTCCTTATCTATATGGCAAAATCGTTTGGTAAGCTTTAGAAGCTCTTTGAGCTCCATGTGATAGATTTTATTTGCCACCAATGCTTCAACAACTTTCTCGAAGTGGAACCACCTAAGAAAGACAATATTATTCAAGTAACATAGAAACTCAGGTTATCACTGTTGGGGAGATGCGAATTCGGCCAAATTGTAAGACCCCGTCACACCCCTATTTTTAGGGGTTGTACTATGTTAATACTGGACCCAAAAGAAGTCAGGTGGCTAAGAATGCAACCCCGAAAAGTTCCATTTCTCTCACCGTAAAACGGAAAGTCTCCCTCTCTTTTGCAAAATTATTACTTTGAACTTCCACAATTGTTGACAAAAAATTAGAACCCTGGATTACATTCTTTGTGAACCACCACCAAAGTCCTCCCCCAAGAAGTCCCTAGATTACAAATTTCAAGCCCCAAAATAGGTGTTTTGCACCTCGCCAGTACTGTTACAACCCAGTCCCTCTCCCTTGCTTGACCTGGTATGTGGTCACATTGCCACAAGGAAATTTTGCCACCAATGAACTCGCCACCAAGAAACCAACCTCGCCACCAAAAACTAAGAGAGAAATAAACCAAAGTAAGGTAATTGAGGTGTATTAGCTGTTCGAGTGACTACAATGTCAATCGACTCGTAAGTTTGTTAGCTTGTCTGTTTACAAATTTCATTGTCAACATGATGTCGGTGATGAGAGACGATGATATGTGTTCCGTTCTCTATTGAGAAACAATAGCTTTCTACAATTCAGCTACATGTACATGTTTATTTCTGACTGTGTAGTAATTGCTCAGTAGCTTTGCTGTTGCGTGACGCAAAAGCGAAGCTTGCGTACAATGAAAGTGTTTCATCAAAGGCTTCGGTTGAACGATAAAACAACTTCACACTTGAAAGAACTAAACAAAGTGGAATGAATTTCAGTCTCTACGGCTTGTGGTTTTAACCCTTTACTCCCTAGGAGTGTCTAACGCCAGACGACTTTACTTGTCAAAGAGAGACCCCTTGGGGCTTAAAGGGTTAATGTTGCTAGATCGTTAGTACACGTAATTTGGTGGTGACTGAGGGGACTTCGCTTGGTGGCGAGACTTGCTGGTTGCGAGGTGAGCGGTAATCAAAATATTAGCCCACGATTTTAATTGGCCTAAAATTTATGTGGCAATAGAAGACCAAAAAAGTGAGCAGGCTTCACCATAATATTTTTGGTCTTAATTCTTATCTGACAAGTTTTTTTTAGCAGTGTTTAGTAGAAACTTTATTACCGTGTCATAACCTTCTAGTTCGGGAGATATCCCTTACTAATGTGGGGACACAAATAATAATAGATAACATTATTTACAAAGAAATACTATCCACTAAATAGTATAAAAAACTATAAAATAAGAATTGAAAAAAATCAATTAAGAATTACGAATTACAATGAGCGCAGCCCCTACAGCCATTGTCTAGAAAAGAGCTGAGGTCACGCTTACGTATACGGTATTTAAAACTGGCTAACGATGTAACTGATCTGTCTGCAGTTGTCAGTTTGCTCCATAATGTGGGTCCTAAATAGCACAATGAATGTTTGCCATAAGTTACTGTGTTATATCTGGGAACTGAAAAATCGGACTGTCTTAAATTTAATTTGTTTTAACAATTCAGAAACATTCCTTCAAACTTTCCAAAAACTTGTATTGGTACTGAGGATTTTTGCATGATTAGATTATTCTATGGAATCTGGAGCTGAAGTAATTAATTCAAAGCTCCATACCTGATCGGTACTTTTTCACCCATGTATGGTTCGTGTTTCAACACCTCCAAGATCCCGTTGCGCAGAGCTTTAACCCCATAGTCACTAGCTGACCTTGTGTTATCAACAGCATAGAGTGGCCTGATAACATGCTCTCCATACCGCTTTCCTGAAATGCTGTCCTGGATGTACTGTAGCATGTCTCTAATGTCTTTGAACGGTTTATCAGCATGTGTACCTACAACAAAGACTGGAGGATAGAGGTAAGGCAGACATTTTTCCTCCTTTTCCTCCCAGACTTCAGAAGCTTCATCTCTTGTGGGTCGAATACAGTGAACAGAAACTAGCCAGGACAACAACTCGTCCAAATTTGTCTGATTAGTTGGGTTTTCCAGCTCAATCTTGCGAGTAGCGTGTTTGGCATAAGGTTTGGCTAGAGCACTCAGATCCTTGCTAAGGTTATGAACCAAAACATAAACAGCTCTATGAGAAAAGAACACAGGATGCGCAGCATAATACAGGTTTTGTCCAGCAAAATCCCACACAGAGAGAATGACTTCTTTGCCTTTGACGTCATCATTTAATTCCAGAGCCTGTAAACACTGCTCGACCACGGTGGAAGGATCAATCTTTGCTTTCCTGCCCTGGTTAGAATCTGGTGCAGACTCATCTATGGTTGGAGAAGTATCTGATTGCTCAAAACTTTCAGCATCTTCCTGAGGAAGAAGATGAGGAGGAAAAAAATCAACATTTCTAATGGAAACGTGAAAATAAGAATACTACATGTACGAGAGCCAGAATCTCAATTTCAATGTTTGACAACACCACAGCCATGCACCGTATGAGCTACATGTACTTCTGTAGGTGTTAAAATTGTGAACTTAAACTGGTGAGGATTTGAAGGGTAAGTGATATCAAATTTTTATTGCATTCAAAGCTAAGGGAGAACACATCCTAATTTTTTACTCATGTCCTGCCTGTACATTTTCTGGGTGAAAGCAAATTTAGCTGCCCCAGAAGATATTTTAGGGGCTATGATCTTGTGTTCATTATACCGACTTTGCTGTAACATACCTACTCGCATGGAAATTTGTTTATCACGCCATAGAGAAAGCAGGCTGTGCAAATCTTTTATTTTCAAATTTCCAGCTACTCCTTTGATACTCTTGGTAAGTGAAATTTTCCTAACTACCCTTTCAAGGAAGTATGTGCGTCTACTTGGACTCTACTTGGTGTACATATTTCAAGTGGCAAATCAGTGTTTTGTTGTCAATTTAACAAAATGAGAAACTGATGTCCGACATCAGTTTCTCATCAGTTTTTTATGTGTCTGTCCTGTTATTGATCATAAATTTCATCATAGCATTGTCAAAGTAGCTTTGGATCCACAAGGACAGACGTATTAAAAACTGACCTTAATTTTTTTTACGATAACAAATTATCAAATTGTCCGCTCTCGCTGTTGAGGCGTCACATCAAATATAAACTCATGAGTCTGTCCACTTCCTGACGATGAAAATTAGCCAATGAGCGCATAAGAATTTCTGCAGTTATGGTAAAAAAATTGTCGCGCCTTCCATGCTGTTTTGGGATTTGTGAGTTCTAGATTGAATATGGGTTAGCAATAGGATTTGCCTATGACTTTTTGATTTCATGTGTTAAAGTTACACATCAAGCAAAAACTATGAAGTGACTAGCAATGTTTTTTGTCAAAGAAAAAACCCACTAAATTGTCCTGGAAAGAATTAAAGTTTTGGTTTGCATTGTTTGGAAATTAGTCACTACCACCCTTATACTCGTTTTTACAAAGATTTCATCAAACCTTCTATTGCGCAGCCCAAGAAATGGAGAACCCAAGTATAAATTGATTGGAGTCATCAAGGGAAATTTGAAAGAAATCCCTTAAAGGTACCAGAAACTAATGTCCATCTCAAAAGGCACCAATTTAACAACACCACCTTCTCAAATATTTTCCAAATTATAGGCTGAAAGGTACTGAAGAAACTGATCATTTCAGATTTTTTAATAACACATTTCACTTTACCAAACCACAGATGTTAACCCTTACTTGGGTACCTAGCCCCCCTTTTCCTGGGTGGAATGCATTTCATAATCACCGATTACTCAAAGTTATATATAAGACAAAAAACCAAATTTTAACTCAATAAAATGGCAACTGCTTGGTTGCCCAGAACTCTAATACACTGTATCTTCTAGAGCTGCACAAGGTGTTACGAGATGTTTTGCTATTAATCTTTCGCCCAAATGAGAAAATGAGTCTTTAAGGTTGCTGTTAATACTTTCTAGGAATTTCTATATGTATCAAAAATTACTATTAAATGAGTGCAAGTTTGAATGTAAACTTTAAATGGAATTATCTTGAAAACAGTGTTTTGTAGCTACTTAACAGTGCCCATTTGTGCATACTACGTGATCACTTCTAGTTAATTTTTGATCATCTTTAAACTTATAACTAACTGAGATGAAGTTTCATCATCTCGTATGTAATTACTGGGATGCAACTGATATACTTAGTTCTGTCCATCAAAAGACCTCGTTTGTTTTGATTGACTTTGTCCTATCAACGCCTGAGTAACTCCACTCTCAGATCAGAGAAATTCCTCTTGCAAAACAGCCCTACGTTAAAATTATTCAACATATTTTCAACCACGTAACAAAAGAATTACAGAGGTCAAATGGAATTGAAGGGGTGAGTGCAAAAGCAGGATACGTGATGATCTTAGATGTTTTTCTTTATTCTGCAAATTAGCGCCTGAAATTTTGCATGCCATTTTCAATTGAATAGAAAAACATCACCCTGTATTTTTTTTTCCGCTGGTTTGCTCTTCATTTTCGAGATACTACGCATGCAAAAACTTGTATTTGATGTCACGTCAGCATATGACTGCAAAGACAGTAATTTCACTTAAAATCCAGCAAAATATTGATCTTCTGCAAGGTGCAACCTTAAAAAATGTTGATTTCAGGTAAAAACTGTTAAAATTTTGATTTCACATTAACGTGCGACCGCAAAGACGTTAACTTCAATCAAATTACAGCCAAATGTTAATTTTATGCAGTGCGCAAGCTTAGACAATGTTGATTTCAGGTCATTTAAAGACAGTTAAAATTTTGATTTCACATTACCAAACCAGCCCAAGGACTTTGATTTCAATCAGAGAACCACGAAAAGTTCATTTCACGCAACATGTAAGCTCAGTTGAAAGGCCACGTGAAGAATGTCCCCTAGACTTTTTGCTACAATTGAACATGGCCAAAACAGCTCCAAACTTTGCATGCCAATCTGTTTAAACACGTAGAAAACTGCCTTGCACTTATTTCCCCTCGTTTCTGTTGCATATTCCAGAAATAAAGTATGGAAAAACACTTGCATGCCACAGACCGCGTGTTTTGGAGCTGCTTTGTTACAAAAGACTATTAGCGTTGTTTTTCTTTTAATTTTTTTAAGTTCCTTGATCATATGATCACAAACTGGAAAGACCGCGGAACAAATTTGCGATCAGACGTAACTAATTATTCTGATTTCGATCGTTACAAAAAGTTTGAAAATTCGCGCGCCAAACGGTCGCAAGCTTCCGCCCGGCACATCGGCTTTATCTACTTCAAAATCGCTCAGACCTGTATTCTTCGCTATTATAGGGTTTGTAGATATTTAAATTTTTTATTTGTTTAAATTTACATTAATTCATTAATGTAACAGTGTTGAAAACCAATAAAGACAAGGAAGGAAAAGTAGTTGCTTACTTGTGAAAAGACTGAATGTTAAAACAAAACGAAAATAATTTGTCCTGTGGCCGATCGGAAACCATTCATTGCTTTTGGTTTCTGTGGTGTGAAGATCTTACATGTGATTGGTTACAACACCATAAACATTCCAGACATATTTTAGGTGTTCAAGGCAATATAATAAGCGCTGTAATCTTTCAGCAAAACAAAAGGTTTCTTTTGTTTTTCGTTTAACAATAGATCTCCTAAAGATGCTGCTTGGAAAACTGAGGGTTGTTTGCATACGTTATTTCTTGAAAACGAAGAGCAAACCAACGAAAAAATGCAGGGTGTTGTTTTTCTGTTCAATTTAAAACGGCATGCAAAATTTCAGGGGCTTTTTGCAGAAAAAAGAAAAACACTTAAGATCGTCACGCTTTTGCACTCACCCCTTCAATTACATAACCAGAACTAAGTATTAGCCAGTTCTTTCCATATAAATTTTGAACAAGACGAGGCAGGTGCAAGAGAGG